>SEYY01019149.1:7500-17500 GCA_009176605.1 Armadillidium nasatum | reverse complement strand
ACATGGCCGTTTTCAATGCCTCAAAAACTCAATTCCTCCATCTTTCTACTCGACACAATCTTCCACACAAGCTATGATATCTTCTTCGAAAACACTCAACTCAAACCTTCATCTGTCCTTAATATTCTCGGTGTTTCTTTTTCTCGTGAATCTTTCTTGGAAAGATCACATTACTTCTCTTTCTAAACAAGCTTCTAAGAGGTTGGGTGTTCTGAGAGTTTTCGTGGTTTTCTTACACCACCCCAGTTTCTTGCTCTTTGTAGGGGTATTGTTGGCCCTGCCCCTGTATGGAGTACGCCTCACACATCTGGTGTAGTTTCACACATTAAGCTCTTCTCGAAAAGGTGGAGTCCTAGGCTTTTCGTCTTATAAACTCTTTTGCTCTTACTAACTCTCTCCAATCTCTTTCTTCCAGTCGAATTGTTGCGTCACTCTATACTATCGCTATTACAACGTAAACTGATCTTCTGAACTCTCACGTCGCATACATCCTCCATTGAGAATGGCTCGTGCAACACGCCTCTCTACACAGTCTCATCCTTTCTCTGTCCAACTTTTCTACCCCAGACTTAACCGCTATGCTCAATCTTACATGTATTCTACTGGTAAAGCCTTGAATACACTCCCTTCATCTATTTTCCCAACTTCCTTTGACTTAAACACATATAAACGGCGTGTATCGGGTCACGTCGGCCATTTGCGACCAGATTTCCGACTGTTCCCAAACTTTGGTGGATATTGGTGGGGCTCCGGCCTTTGTCCACCAGAAAAGTATAGTATATATATATATATATATATATATATATATATATATATATATATATATATATATATATATATATATATATATATATATATATATATATATATATATATATATATATATATATATATATATATATATAGCCGTGCTATAGCCATTTATCTTGCATCTGCTTATGGAAAAGACAGCGACCTCTATCCAGAAGATCCCAAAACTAGAGCAGTAATTAACAGATTGTTGTTCTTTGATAACGAAAAATTGTACAAAGGCTTTACAGATTATCTGGTAAGATTTAATTAATAATAATTGGTGCAGAAAAAAGTTAAATAATAATAAATTAATTTAAAATAATAAATTTTTTTTATTTATATTAAAATTATATATATATTTAATATATATATATATATATATATATATATATATATATATATATATATATATATATATATATATATATATATATATATATATATATATATATATATATATATATATATATATATATATATAAAATATCACAGTTTAAAGTTTGCTATAGGGAAATTGAACCCGGGCCCTATAGCACAAAAGCAAAGAGTTTTACCACTACACTACTGGCGGTTCAAAAGAGGAATCCAAAGAGGAGGCTTATGGATTCACAAGAGCAAACTCCAAGGATTTCTCCCGACCGCGCTTGAGCGTGAGGTAACATACGGGTCATGTTATCTCACGCTCAAGCTCGGTCGGGAGAAATCCTTGGAGGTTGCTCTTGTGAATTCATAAGCCTCCTCTTCGGATTTCTCTCTTGAACCGCCAGTAGCGTAGTTGTAAAACTCTGTGATTTTGTACTACTGGGCCCAGGTTCGATTCCCTTATAGCAAACTTTAAACTATGATGTTTAATGTATTTGATCTGCGAGAGAGTTAGCAGACCTAATTTTTGATATATATATATATATATATATATATTATATATATTATATATTATAATAATATATATATATATATATATATATATATATATATTATATATATTTGTCTATTGTAGGATATAGACTATCCCATGATAATGTCAATGGGCTATTTATTGTCGGTTTCATCCTGCCGTTGTTCTAAATCAGTCTTCAACTCTTTTAAATGGTTGTTCTTTTGGAACGTTTCAGATTTATTAGAGTTCAATTTATTATTTCTTCTAAATATATAACTTGTTTATTTCAATTCCTGTTGTCTCACTTGCAATGATATCTGTTGATTTAGTTTGGGATTTTATTGAATTATTTTTTTTGTTCTGTTTTAGAGTGTTATTCTAAGCATATTTTAGTTCCATTTTTATTTGTATTGTTCATAGTTTTTTTATGTCATTGCAATTAACACACAAGGATGTAATCATTTGTGCTTTATAAACACTTCTAAATATTACATCTTCATAAATGGTCGATAAAAGTCAAGTTTTATAGTGATTTAGGGAGATAAAACTTTTGTAACTAACTTGTACAAAACTGTAAGTAGCCTAATCAGACTGTAATTTTCAATCATTGTATCCCCATTTTATTAGAAAGATGTGCCAAATTAAAATGGGCTCGTGTTTTAGAGAATTTTTGTCCTTACAAATACTTAAATAATAATAATAATATTTCACATTTTTAATACATCAACTGATATTTTATACTGATCAAAGTTTTCACTTTTCATGGACATTATAGCAGGCATAAAGAAAGAATATTTAAACTTTCATTTGTTGAAAAAATAATAATAATAATAATAATAATAATAATAATAATAATAATAATAATAATAATAATAATAATAATAATAATAATAATAAATAATAATAATAATAAATATAATAATAATAATAATAATAATAATAATAATAATAATAATAAAATAATAATAATAATAATAATAATAATAATAATAATAATAATAATAATAATAATAATAATAATAATAATAATAATAATAATAATAATAATAATAATAATAATAATAATAATAATAATAATAATAATAATAATAATAATAATAATAATAATAATAATACTAATAATAATAATAAAAATTGTTTTTCCAATAAAAGGAAATGTAATTTGTAAAACAAAGCAAAAAAAATTATACAGGAAAAACCTTCTGATTCTTAAAATAAGGATCCTGGATAATTTATGAATCATAATTAAGAGTTCCATCTGTAAAGCAGAAATAATCTCTATGAATAATTTGGACATTATAACATCATGACACGCGAACATCATAATAAAAATTATTTTTTTAATTTGTGTTAATTAAAATTTGATGCTCTTAATAAACCATGTTATCTAAACACATTCATTTAATTCATCTTCTTCATTTTGGTCTCTAGATTCTTTCTTTTTGAGTTCGCTAAATTCTAGAAAATCATATTTCTAGGTGTAAATATTTTTAATGCTAGTTTTGTGCCCCCAGAAACACTATTCACCTACTCTAAAGACTATCATCATATTCCGTCTTAGCTCTCTATACTCTTTCAATAGTTCTCTAGAAGATAATGTTTCTTGGTGCATTGGTTTCCAATTATGATTCTAGAGTGGTTTCATGCATGAAATTGAAAAGTATTGAAAAGTCAGGTTTCTAGTTTTACTGCAGCAATTTTTTTTTTATTTTTATTTTTTTTTATCCACACGAAAAGAAATTCTTCTTTTTCACTGTTTGGTCAGAAATATCCTCATTTTAACCAGTAGAAACAGAAACAATAAATGTTTTTATTTCAGATTCGAAAACATGTTTTGGTTTTTCTAAATTATTCTAATGAATGCATTTGAATTTTCTTTTCCCTTCAACTTATTTTATTTCCAATTTATTTTTCTCTTTTTAAAATATTGGAAAGAATTGCGTGGAAAGTTTTGTGGCTTTACTTCATGCTTAAATGTATAATTTTGATTTTTAAATTTAAATTTTCATTTCATTAAAAAAAAAATTTTTTTTATCAGAAACTAAAATATCAAATTTTTGCACTTGAAACTCTTCTTTTTAAAGACGAAAATCATTTGTGGTTCTCCATAAAAGCTCTCCTGAAATTTTTAGTCTTCCTCTCAGTAAATATGTCCCACCCTACATGATTGTCAGAAAAGGGCTCTGCCCGTGAGTGGTGGTGATCTGTAAATATATATATATATATATATATATATATATATATATATATATATATATATATATATATATATATATATATATATATATATATATATATATATATATATATATATACTTGACTTTTAGTTTCCAGTAATGTTTCTTGGTGCAACGTCATTCAACAACGAGAAGAAAGAGAAACTCGTAGAAGCTCTGAATTTCTTGGAAACTTTCCTATCGAAGCACAACTTTTCAGCAGCTGATCATCTGACCATCGCTGATTTTTGTCTGGTTGTCTCAGTGACATCAATCGCTGTCAGCGACATTGTTGATTTATCTGATTATAAGAAAATTAATGAATGGCTCGAAAGATGTAGAACCCAAATTAAAGATTTTGCTGAAGTGAACGACAAGGACGCTGAAGGCTTTAGAAGTTTTGTGAAAGAAAGAGTGGCAGCAAATTTGAAGAACTAAATATCACCTTAAATAGGATTAATTTATCTTAAAATAAAAGAGTTATATTTAAAAATCAAATTAAATATTTCTATTTCTATACAACTGATTTGAAAATATTGAAATATTTATATATAATTCAAAATCATTTCTTTACATTGTTTGCCTATAAATGAAATCTTTGATGAAGTAACTAACTATAAATGAAATCACTGAAATTAAATTAATAAAATTAAATTAACTCAATAAAAATTTATTTCATGATTGAATATGCGAATAATTTCTTAAAATATAATAATAATAAACTGTTCTTCATTTGCAATGTTTTTTTAATCCAATTGCTTAACTGCATTATAATACTTGCAATTGCTATAAAAAACAATTTTATTTAATTATACATTTAATCACTTATTTAATTATTTATTAATTTATTTATTTATTTACTCATTGATTGATTTATTATTATTATTATTATTATTATTATTATTATTATTATTATTATTATTATTATTATTATTATTATTATTATTATTATTATTATTATTGTCTATTCAAGTAAGTGTGTAAATATTGATAACTTACACTTATAACTATAATAATTTTTAAGCCATAATTTGATGGACATTTTCAAATTTTCCTCTTTTGCTATTAATTAAATGACCTTAAAATCTAAATAACAGCCAAAAAAAAAAAAAATAAAAAAAATAATATAAACTTTAGAAGACAAAAATTTATCTTCCTTTGGGTACAAAAAACCACTAATTTTGTCTATAGAAAACTATTTAAAATATTCTTCTTGTGAATCTTCAGCAATGAATCATTTTGTTATTTGTATTTATTCCTTTAATTAATTTCGATTTCGAAAGAAGTCATTATGTTATTCCCGATAGATTATTGCATCAGTAACATTAATTTAATTGGAATAAAAAAAATGGGGTTTAAAAGGCTATATATAATATATATATATATATATATATATATATATATATATATATTATATATATATATATATATATATATATATATATATATATATATATATATATATATATATATATATATATATATATATATATATATATATATATATATATAATATTAAGCATAACAATACATCTATTCACCGTAAACATAATTTTAATACTGAAGTTTCAAGAATTTTGTATAAATCGTTGAAGAGGGTAAAAACAACCCAACGTACTATGGAATTTTTTATGAAATAAAAAGAAATTTCCATTTTCTAATTTGTAACAGTTTTACATTCATGCATTGTAGAAAAACCTTCATCTATAGGATGCTTTGCCTCCTAACCCTAAATGTATGTAATTGAAAAATATTCAAATATTTAAATCAAAGAAAATAAAAAAATTTATTTTGTTGTTGTCATACAAATCTATTAGACGCCATCCTCGTCTTTTTTTTCTAGCGTTTTCCATAAACTTGTATTGGGAATTTTAAAAGAAACGGTCCCTATAATAGGAAAGAACCGAGGAGTCTATTATATCGTTAATATATTGTGAATTAAACTTGCGATTAATAAACAGATTCATAACAAATATTTTCAAAAGAAAATAGGAAAAAAAGGCAATGTACAAATAAAATAAAAAAATAAAAAATATCATTCCAGATAAAAACATTAGAGGTTAAAAGTAACATAAAAGTAGCCGAAAAAATTAGGAAAATACAATTTATTAAAAAAAAAATTGAATTAAAAAACACTATTACTATTTAGAGAAAGTAACTGAATATAGACTCAAACTAAAACTTTAAAAATGCTTTTAAATGTTACATATTTTACAAAGCAACTTATATATCTTGGCTCTAACATTATCGGATTTTTTTCGTGTATATATATATATATATATATATATATATATATATATATATATATATATATATATATATATATATATATATATATATATATATATATATATATATATATAATATATATATATATATATATATATATATATATATATATATATATATATATATATATATATATATTATTTATATGTATTATATATATATATATATATATATATATATATATATATATATATATATATATATATATATATATATATATATATATATATATATATATATATATATATATCAGGAATAAAAGGACCAGGAATGAATGCAATATAAAAAGTTTTTTTGATTAAAGATATCACAAGTTAAAAATAGCTATATATTATGACTCTACGTTTCGGTTTTTTCATTATAAATTATTCGTAATCCATTATCAAGAGTAAATTCTGTTTAAAAAAAAAAAAAAAAAAAAAAAAAAAAAAAAAAAAAAAAAAAAAAGAAACAGAAATTTAATAAATTACACAGAAAGTATCAAATATATCAATATACAAAAAGACACCAGACAAAAATAAGACTATGAAATAGTTGAATGAAAAATAAGTGCAAAATAAATAGACAATATACTAGCCAAACATTTGATTGAATTTTGAAAGCAAAAGTAATATAGTTTGTTTGATGTCATTTCCATAATAGAAGTAGAACTTCAATCAGCGAAGATAAGGTAAAAATATAAATTTAGGTGGATAAACAATAAATAAAAATAAAAAATAATAATATATGTACTGCATATATATACAAAAGACAAAAATACACAAAGTGAAAAAATAAATATATATATCAGTATTATGAGTGTAACAAAAAGAACACGTATACAATCACGTAAAAAAAAAAAAAAAAAAAAAAAAAAAAAAAAAAAAATTTTTTTTTTATTATTTATTTTAATTTATTGTTTATCCATCGAAATTTATATTTTTACCTTGTCTTCACTGATTGTAGTTCTACTTCTATTATGCAAACAACATCAACCAACTATATTCTTATTTGCTTTCAAAATTCAATCAATGTTTGCTCAGTAAATTGTTTATATGTTTTGTATTTAATTTTCACTCAACTATTTCAGATTCTTGTTTTTGTTTGGTGTTTTTTTTATTTTATTTTTATTTTTTTTTTTTTTTACTCTTGATATTGATGAAAAAAAAACCGAAACTTAGAGTCATAATATATAGCTTAGCTTGTGAGATTTAAATTGCATTCGTTCCTGGCCATTATATATATATATATATATATATTATATATATATATATATATATATATATATATATATATATATATATATATATATATATATATATATATATATATATATATTATATATATATAATATATATATAATATATATATATGCTATTCTTTTCAAATCAAACTTCTTCAGGATTTTAAAAAAAAAAAAAAAAACAAAAAAAATTATTGTGTTTTAATTTTTTCTTTCTACGATTTTTACGAAATATAATATCTAACTCAATAAATAATATTAGTATGGTTATCAGATAAGATATTTTTATATATATATATATATATATATATATATATATATATATATATATAATATATATATATATATATTATATATATATATATATATATATATATAATATATATATATATATATATATATTAAAACTTGGTCGTTTTCAATTCAAAAACTCAATTCCTCCATCTTTCTACTCGACACAATCTCCACACAACTATGACATCTTCTTCGAAAACACTCAACTCAAACCTTCATCTGTTCTCAATATTCTCGGTGTTTCTTTTTCTCGTGATCTTTCTTGGAAAGATCACATTATCTCTCTCTCTCTAAACAAGCTTCTAAGAGGTTGGGTGTTCTGTGGCGCCTTCGTAGTTTTTTTACGCCACCCCAGTTGCTTGCTCTGTATAGGGGTGTTGTTCGCCCCTGTATGGAGTACGCTCGCATATCTGGGTGGTCCCACATACATCATCTTGAAAGGTGGAGTCTAGGGCTTTTCGTCTTATCAACTCTCCCGCTCTTACTAACTCTCTCCAATCTCTTTCTTCCGTCGAATTGTTGCGTCACTCTCTCTATACTATCGCTATTACAACGGACATTGCTCTTCTGAACTCTCACGTCGCATACCTCCTCCACTGAGAAGGGCTCGTGTGACACGTCTTTCTACACAGTCTCATCCTTTCTCTGTCCAACTCTCCGACCCCAGACTTAACCGCTATGCTCAATCTTACACTCTATGGTAAAGTCTGAACACACTCCCTTTATTTTTCCCACTTCCTTTGACTTGCACACTTTTAAACGCCGTGTATGTTAGCGACCGAATCCGATTGCTTCCAACTCCGGTGGATATTGGTAGGCCTTGGCCTTTGCCCACCGGAGGAGACCATAAAAAAAAAATATATATGTATATATATAATATATATATATATATATATTATATATATATATATATATATATATATATATATATATATATATATATATATATATATATATATATATATATATATATATATATATATATATATATATATATATATATATATAAATATATATATAGTGTCGTTTAAATAGTTAACCGAAAAATAAAATAGAAAAAGAAAATATTTGTTAACTTTTTATAATATTTATTTGTTAAAATAGCAACTTAATTAAACCTAATTAATAATTAAAAATAAAGCTTTTTGTTATTATAATATTATTATATATATATAATATAAACTATTAATTAAAAATAAAAATAATGTAAATTATGTCCCAAAATTTTATGGACTTTTATTTTAATTTAAAAAGTTATTATTAAAATGTAAATTTTATATATTAAAAATTTAAATAAAAAATAGTTAATGTATATATAATGTAAATATTAAAAAATATTTAAAAATAATATAATAATAATAAAAATTTTTGTTAAAATTAGGGAATAAAATAAAGTGGAGCATTCCCAAATACTGAGATAATTTCAGAAATATAGTAATATAGAAGAATCAGCTAATAGAAGAAGAAGTTCCAACGCCTCTGAAAGTTTGGCACTCGACTGTGGTAATCCTTTTGAAGTAGCCTTCCACCTGAGGCTACAGACGTTCCACGGGCCTGAAGAGAGTGGTGGCTACCACACGACTCAGTCGGCATTCCACAAGGGGGCCTCCTGATCTCCTTCTACAACAAAGTGTAGTGAACCATACATTGGAGAGATAGTTAGGTCACTATATATATATATATATATATATATATATATATATAATATATATATATATATATATATATATATATATATATAGTATATATATATATATATAATCAACCTACATCAAGATATGTAAGAGACTATAGAACTTAACGACCGAAAAATCTTGCTTTCCCTCATTTATAAAGGGAATTAATTTTTCTTATAAAAATCTGAACACATATGGGCGGGGCTTTTTCCAACAAGTAGAATCGTAATAAAAAATTTTCTTAAAATTTTATTTCTCAAAATACAGGTAATGGTAATAAGAATATAACAATGAAAGTGAGATTTAAGCTCATTTTGGGAAAAATAAATAAAATTATGAATGGAAATCGATTTTGTTAAAATTTTTGTAAAAATCTCTCTGGCATTATAAATTAACGGGTCCCTTTATAATAACGTGTAGTACTTCGGGAACCCAGTATGTATAGAGTTATTCCGTTCAATAGAGTCATTCAGTATTAATGTGGCTACACCTCTCAGAATATCTTAGCACAAACACGAAGGATCCTTTGCTACTTTTAATTGGAGGTCATTCTCATTAAGGATTTGTATTAGAATTGCAAAAGAGAATTTAAATATTTCATGTTTTAAAACTTATAAATTGATAATCACAATTA
>SEYY01019149.1:0-2500 GCA_009176605.1 Armadillidium nasatum | reverse complement strand
CTGAATATCAGCTGTTGAATCTTCACGGATGTAGAAATGTACGATTTTCCTCTTAATCTGAGTATTAGGATTAAAAATATCCTATTCTTTTCATCATTAGTATGGAAAAATGTCATATAAGAGGATGTATATTATGCAATGAAAATTACGAATGCGAATCCTAAGTTGAAGCCGAAGCCTGAGCTTAAGGTTCCACAGCCCTTAATCAAAGGATATGAAAATGGTCTGAAGACAATTTCTCAATGCAACTTCTTAGCAGACACTTTTTGCTGTTGAATATTTTTGGTTTTTAAACTGAACAAGAGGAAAAAAATTACTGTAGAGTCATTGGCTTGTTGAAAAGCATTCACAGTAATAAGATTTCTAATTAATGCTCGGTTTTATCATAAAATTTTTCTTGTTTTAAGAATCAATGAGTGTCCTCAATTTAACTTTGTCTCATTTGGACTTATTTACTAAGGTAACAGAATAATGTAGAAAATATAAAGTCATGAAATTAAAATATACTCTTTTATTTATTCATTTATTTATTTTTGTTCCCAAAGCCGAGCTATTTTGACTTATTTGGCTGAAACATATGGCAAAAATGACAGCATTTACCCGAAAGACCCCAAGATAAGAGCACAAATCGCAAGACTTCAATTTTTCGACTTAGATACACTTTTTGCTAGATTGTATGCTTATATGGTAAGTATACATGTAAATTTATACCATTAAACTTCCACACCAAATATTTCATAACTAGAATGATATAAATGAATAAAGACATAAAAATTAAAACCTAATGTTAATTAATTACAGAGTCCAGTTTTCAAGGGATTGAAGCCAGACCCAAAAGACTTGGAAAAAGTTCACGAAAGTTTAAAATGGTTAAATTCATATCTTGAGGGACATTTCTTTGCTGTAGAAAATCGCATCACAGTCGCCGATTTCACACTCATAGCAACAATTGGGTTTATGAATTCTTCAGGAATTGACCTGTCAAAATATCCCAATATTTCTTCATGGTTTGGAAGATGCAGACAACAAATGAAAGGTTATGATAAAGTAACCAAAGAAACAGATGAGATTGTAAGAAATTTACTTAAAGGAAAGTTCAGAAATTAAATATTTTGAATATTTCTTCAGTAATATTTCTTCATTAATAAATAAATGGAATTAGAAATAATTTTTTTTTTTGTAATTCATTGTCCTATTTTGTATCAGAGGGGTTTGAATAATAACAAATCTTAGATACTTCTATCTCTAAATGAGTTTTATTTTTCCATATATATATATATATATATATATATATATATATATATATATATATATATATATATATATATATATATATATATATATATATATATATATATATATTATATATATATATATATATATATATATATATATATATATATATATATATATATATATATATATATATATATATATATATATATAATATATATATATATATATATATATATAATATATATATTATATTCTTGGGTTTGTTTTTCACATTTATCAAATTCAAACATATATATTTGTTTTTGCATTTGGTTTTTATTACAGGATAAATGTCTATTAATAGTAATCCAGAGAATCCGTTGGGGGAGGGTGCCTACATAATGCCTTTCAGTTAGAAATACATCAGTTTAATGAAAACTATTCTAAAGCTTTGTTCAATATACCAGAGGTTCAATTTTATTTAGTTGGAGTTATTTCTGATAGAGAAATATGTAATGTTGTTAAGAAATATCTTCCTCCGGACGTAGAATCAACCTTATCTCCTGAAGATAGATCTAAAAATAATTTTGTCAGCTTGCGAGATACAGTAATTTTCCTCTGATTGAATGCTTTGAGCTCTCCTTTCATTGTCAATGAATCACAGGCTACTCACTTCCCTACTTTTAGGCAGGTGGTCACATAAAATACCTCTCGTCGAGTCGCAGGGTCGCAGGGTCGTACCTGTAAACGTGAGTCATGCTGCTTCAGCCCCAACTCTTGTCAAGTTCCTATGGAGATCAGTCCTTTCTCTGATTCATAGCAGCAGCAAATTTGCCGTTATCATTTGTATTTTGGAACTAATGCTCATTCATGTACACGCTGGTGTTCCTGACCTGATAAAAAGGGTCTTATCGTAAAATCGTAATCTAATTCGGCTTGTTCGATTTTAGTTCGCACTCCAGACCTCCTCCAGCTAATCGCTTTCCGCTTCCAGTTCCTCCTTCATCGTCTGTGGCGCATACTCCAGACAAACTACCACCACAACCACCCTACGACTCCACCACCGGAAAACACGATATCTTTCATAGAGAAAACGTCGTCCTCAATACCTGTTTTTACATTTCGGTAAAAATCTTTGAGATTAAGGTAGACTTTTATGTAACACTGGCGCCTCTATCAGCTCTATTCCTCCTGCCTTAGCCTGCGGATATCTCTTAAATCCATCCGCTGTTCGTGCATTCGCAGCTAATGGTTCTTCTATCCCTTGTTACGGCGAGCTTAGCAC
>SEYY01019148.1:107500-111432 GCA_009176605.1 Armadillidium nasatum | reverse complement strand
TATTATATATATATATATATGTATATATATTATATTTTACGGATCGAATATTCATATTCGTATTCAAGAATATTCTCATATTTTTATAATTCGTATTCGTATTCGCATTCGAAATTTTTATCCGAATACAAAACGAATGAAACCATGAGCAATATTCTTTCTTCTAATAGTGATGACTAATTGAAATTTATATCCCATTAAACTTCAAAAAACATTTAAGGTGTATCTAGATGGAAAAAGAATTCATATGGAGGATAATCTACTTGAATGGCTGAAAAACTATAAGAATAAGTTTCCTATTCTGGCTGTATTAGAAAGGTCATATCTTGCTTCCCTCCCCCTCCCCTCTCTCTCAAATTTGCAAGCGAGAGACTTTTTAGCGGTGCTGACCTCATCTCTGATGAGAAACGCTCCAGGCTCTTAGCGAAACGAGCAGAAAAGTTATTGTTCCTCAAATATAACTTACCAATTTTATGGTTTGAATATTGAAGTTTTAAAAACTCCTTTTCAAAGGACGGTGGTTGGGGAAAGAGGTTAGTGGTTGGGTAAAGAGGTTAGAAAGATGGTTGGGTTGGGTAAAGAGGTTAGTGGTTGGGTAAAGAGGTTAGTGGTTGGGTAAAGAGGTTATTGGTTGGGTAAAGAGGTTAGTGGTTGGAGAAGGAGGTTAGTGGTTGGGTAAAGAGGTTAGTGGTTGGGTAAAGAGGTTGGTGGTTGGGTAAAGAGGTTAGTGGTTGGAGAAGGAGGTTAGTGGTTAGGTAAAGAGGTTAGTGGTTGGTTTTGGTATGTATACTGGAAACGTTGCTAATTCTACGGCCAAACTCTTATAACAAATAATGTTGGTGCAATATAGGATAGTTAACTTAAAGAAATCTAATATTTATGTTGAAGATAGAATAAGAAGAATGGATTTTATAATATTCGTATTCTTATTCGTATTCGCGAATATTAAAAAATCGCATTCGTATTCGTGAATATAAAAAATTCAAATCGTTCCATCTCTATATATATATATATATATATATATATATATATATATATATATATATATATAATATATATATATATATATATATATATATATATATATATATATATATATATATATATATATATATATTATATATATATATATATATATATATATATATATATATATATATATATATATATATATATATATATATCTGGTGGTTTTTTAGAAGCTGTTGTACACAGCCACCGTTTTTCCTTTAAATCTGCAAATAGTGATGTCCTCAGGGATCTGTCCTATCTCCAACTCTTTTTCTACTTTTCTTAATGATCTTCTCTCTATTACTTTATCTCCTATCCACTCCTATGAGAATGACTCCACCCTTTATTGCTCCTTTCAATTTAACAGTAGTTTATAGACGCAAAAAACCTTGGAGCAACTGACCTCTAATCTTTCTCGTATTTTAAATTGGGCCAGAGAAAACATGGTCGTTTTCAATGCCTCCAAAACTCAATTCCTCCTTCTCTCTACTCGACATAACTCAAACATTCATCTCTCCTTAATATTCTCGGTGTTTCTTTTTCTCGTGATCTTTCTTAGAAAGATCGCATTACTTCTTTCTCTTAACAAGCTTCAAAGAGATTGGGTGTTCGAAAGGCCCCTTCAAAATTTCATCAAAACACCCCAGTTGCTTGCTCTTTATAAGGGTGTTGTTCGTCTCTGTATGGATTATGCATCACGCATCTTGGGTGATTCCACTCGTACAGCTCCCCTTTAAAAGGTGGAGTCTAGGGCTTTTCGTCTTATCAACTCTTCTGCAATCAGTAATTCTCTCCAGTCTCTTTCCGCTGTCGAATTGCTGCCACTCTCTATACTATCGCTATTACAATGGACACTCCTCTTCTAAACTCTCTCGTCGCATACTCCCTCCATTGAGAAGGATTAGTACGACATGCTTTTCTACACAGTCTCATTCTTTCTCTGTCCAACTCTCCGACCCCCAGACTTAACGGCTTTGCTCAATCATACATGTACTCTACTGGTAAAGTCTGGAACACACTCCCTTCATCTATGACTTACACACCTTACACCGAGCAAATTTAATTTCAGGCAGCGGCTTGCTAAGCCTGTCCTGCCATAAAGACTGCAATATACAATATCAAGCATACAAACAAGGTCCATCATACTACATATGTTCATCATCACATATATATATATATATATATATATATATATATATATATATATATATATATATATATATATATATATATATTATATTATATATATATATATATATATATATATATATATATATATATATATATATATATATATATATATATATATATATATATATATTATATATATATATATATATATATATATATATATATATATATATATATATATATATATATATATATATATATATATATATATATATATATATATATATATATATATATATATATATATATATATATATATATATATATATATATATATATATAATATTAAATATTTAGTCCAAGCAATATCTTTTTATTACTTATATTTATATCAACAAGCCAATGCTTCTATTTCATTCCAATACTCCACTTCAATTATGGGAACGCAGGACTCTTCGCCAATGAAGGAAGATCGTATCTGAACCAAGGAGGACCTCTGTATGAGAAGATTTATCCTAAGAGTTTATCGAGCGATCTTGATCCAAGGTTTATTCATAAGAAATTGACTTCTTTTCAAGTTGGTCTGCGTTCATTTTTTCATGAGGGGGATTTGAATGGTATGTTGTATGAATAAATAGTATAGTAATTGGTTTTGGTATGTACTTATTGCATTGTAATTGGTTTTGGATATGTACAGATATTATAGTAATTGGTTTTGGATGTATAAAAATTATATTAGTTGGTTTTGGTATGTATAAAAAGTATTATTAGTTGATATTGGTATTTACATATGAATATAGTAATTGGCTTTGGTATATATACAAAGTATATTAGTTGGTATTGGTATTTATATAGAGTATAGTAATTGGTTTTGGTATATATACAAAGTATATTAGTATGTTTTATTTTTACATAGAGTATAGTAATTGGTTTTGGTATATATACAAAGTATATTAGTTGGTATTGGTATTTACATAGAGTATAGTAATTGGTTTTGTATATATACAAAGTATATTAGTATGTTTTATTTTTACACAGAGTATTGTAATTGGTTTTGGTATGTCTACACAGAGTATTTTAGTTGGTTTTGGCATTTACAGAGTATACTTGTTGATTTTGGTATGTACGCAAAGTACATAAGTTGGTTGTGGTATTTACATATAGTATATTTGTTGGTTTTGGTATGTATACATAAAGTATATTAGTTGGTTTTTGGTATTTATAAAGAGTATATTTGTTGGTTATGGTTTATAAACAAAGTATATTAGTTGGTTTTGGTATTTATAAATAGTATATTTGTTGGTTATGGTTTATAAATAAAATAAATTAGTTAGTTTTGGTATTTACAAAAAGTATATCAATCAGTTTTGGTAAGCATACGAAACATATTAGTTGGTTTGTGCTATTTACATATTTGTTGGTTTTGGTATGCATAAAGTTTATTAGTTGGTTTGGTAGGTTTAAAAAATATATTATTATTATTTAATATTTTTATTATTAATTATATTTTCTCTATTTTGTATTTAATTTATATTTTTTATTTTTATTATTTATTATATTTTAAAATTAATTAAAAAAAAAAAAAAATATTTTTATTGTTATTATTATTTATTATTATTATTATTATTATTATTATTATTATTATTATTATTATTATTATTATTATTATTATTATTATTTTATTATATCGTAAATTTAAGTAATAAAATTTTTTAAAATTTTCATTTAATTTTTTTTTTTTTTTAAAAAATAATAAATAAAATAATAATAATAATAATATATAATAATAA
>SEYY01019148.1:92500-105000 GCA_009176605.1 Armadillidium nasatum | reverse complement strand
AAAGAAAAGAGGAGGCCGAAGGGATTAGCCTTTTCAGTTAGAGTGTTAGCAACTAGAACCATCAGAGCAAAATAAGAGCTGGAACTGAAGATATATATATATATATATATATATATATATATATATATATATATATATATTATATATATATATATATATATATATATATATATATATATATATATATATATATATATATATATCCTTATTTGTTTCATGTTCCCCCTTCTATGTGTCCTTTTTAATTTGTATTTTCATTCTGTTTTTAGAACAAAATTTTATGCCATATTATTACCATTAATGTCACAATTATCGAATGTTCCTCTGCCATGCATTTATTCTAGTAATAACAATATATATATATATATATATATATATATATATATATATATATATATATATATATATATATATATATATATATATATATATATATATATATATATATATATATATATATATGATCCTTTTTGGCAGCGGCACCTAAAAATGGCGTATGGATTGGTGCCAAGGTAATGAACGGCGTAATACTTGACGTTAACGGAAACGAAGAGACGGGATCACAGTTCTTCCAGATTGACAACCAAGGACCCCAAGTACGAATGATGGTTGTGCCGTCTACGACTTCCAAACAGGGGCTCAAACCTTCACGATTTCACCTTGTGACGAAACTTATCATTTTATTTGTGAATACGATGCTCACGGGGTCTTGAAGGACGAAGAGGAAATACGGACACAGACTCTTCTTGTTAATAAAAAACCATTCTTCTTTTTTTAAATAAATTTTATGTAATAGATTAATTTTTTTTTTATAATATATTTATTTTTTTTATTTACCTCTCTTATAAAATGTTTTTTTTTTTTTTTTTTTTTTTTTTTTTTTTTTTTTTTTTAATATTAATTTTATTATTTTAAGATTATTTTTTAAATGGCAACTGAAAAAAAAAGTTACTAAAATGATACAGTAACGTAACAAAGAAAAGTAACAACAATTGTTTTGACTTTGTTAAAGTTTGAGAAATCTTTCAGGTGTGTTATTTGATAAAATTCAATTGCTGTTTGGAAGATCTGGAACATGTTTGACTCAATTGAGTTTTTGAGTCATTGAAAACATTCATTAATTTTCTGCCACATGTATAAAATACTACAAAGATCAGAAATTAATTGATCCAGATATTTATTTTTGTTAATGGGTAGATTGTTTTTATATATAGAAAAGATTAGTGCAAGGCGAAGTTAACAATATAAGAGTGAATAGAAAAAGATGTATCACATAGAAGGCCATTTAAAGGGAGGAGACAAATTACTAGGTTCAAAAGAAATCGATGATTCTTTACAGGAACAAATTCAGAGAGACTGGAAGGAAAAATCTGAAAACTATTGAAAGAAACTTACAGATAGTTAGACTCTTGAAAAATTAACTGAAATGCCAAAAGACAGAAGAACGAGAGAGAGAGAGAGAGAGAGAGAGAGAGAGAGAGAGAGAGAGAGAGAGAGAGAGAGAGAGAGAGAGAGAGAGAGAGAGAGAGAGAGAGAGAGAGACAGAGAGAGACAGACAGACAGAGAGAGAGAGAGAGAGATAAAGAGAGAGAAAGAGAGAGAGAGAAATATAATAAGAAGGCAACGAAATGTATCCATTCTGAGATTTGAACTACCTTTCCTAAATGAATTTGAAATATTAGAATGATCAGACATCAGTTGCTCCAAGGCCACCTTCTTGATTCAATTAACTTCTGTTAGAAGGGGCGTCTTTCAAAGTGAAAGGAGTAACGAAGGGTGCAGTCATCAGCATAGGAGTGATTGGTGATGAAGTAGTAGAATGAAGGTCATCAATGAAAAGTAGAAAAAGAGTTGAGAATAGGACAGATCCCTGAGGAACACCACTACTTATAGATTTAAAGGAAGAACGGTGACCGTTTATAGGAACTGCTATAGAATGACCGGAAAGGAAATCAGAGAGAATGTTACAGAGAGTAGGATAAATTCCGAAAGAGGAAAGTTTGAAAATCAAAGCTTTGTGCCAGACTCTATCGAAGGTTTTCGATATGTCTATCGCCACAGCGAAAGATTCATCGAAACACTAAAGAGCGAAGGACCAAGAGTCAGAATGAAGGGAAAAAGATCACAGTAGAGCGTTCTTTTCGAAAGCCATACTGGTGATCAGAGATAAGGTTAGAAGAATTGAGATATTTCCAAATCTTCCTATTAAAGATGGGTTCGAAACTTAAAAAAGAATGGAGGTTAAAGAAATAGGAGGGTAATTAGAGGGTTGAGAGTCACAGGCTGAATGAGAGCACGTTTCCAGCAAAAAGAGAAGGTCGAAGTAGAGAGACAGAGACGAAATAGTTTACCAAAGCAGGGTGCAGTTTTGAGAACCGCAGGAGAAATAACACCAGGACCATACGCCATTTTAGTGTTAAGCTCAGAGATAACAGAAATTACGTCTTTAGAAGAAATTACAATATTAGGCATAAATGATTGGAGGGTGTTGAAGGAGGAATAGCTCCAGAAACGTCTAAATCTTAGTTTAACTCTACTTGTTCTCGTGATATCCGTCGCAGGGATACTGCCTTCAGGGATTACCGTCGTCTTCGAACTCCTGAAACTCATTCAATTTATATTTCATCCCGGAATCGTTCAAAATCTATTCTTCATGACACCCAAAGCTCTTTTCTCCGTCTTAAATGAAATAATCTTTCTGATTCATCTTCCTCTCCCCCTTTCTGCCATTTTGCAAAAAAAATGTCAACTCTAACTTTGCTTCTTCCTCTTTCTGACTGCACAATTTACCGTTTTGCATTCTACTAAAGCTGAACTCTTCGCTCAAACTTTTGCCTCTAACTCTACCTTAGACGATTCCGGAGCTATTCCTCCTCCTTCAACCCCCTCCAACTCATTTATACCTAACATAACTTCTTCTAAAGATGTCAATTCCTGCTCTCGCTGAGTTTAACACTAAAAAGGCGTACGGTTCTGGTGGTATCTCTCCTGCGGTTCTTAAAACTTGTGCTTCTAAGCCTTCACCCTGCTTTTGTAAACTATTTCCTCTCTGTCTCTCTACTTTGACCTTCTCTTCTTGCTGGAAACGTGCGCTCATTCAGCCTGTGCCGAAGAACGGGGACCCCTCTCAACCCTCTAACTATCATCCCATTTCTTTAACCTCAGATCTCTCTTAAGATTTCGAATTTATTTTTAACAGGAAGATTTGGCAACATCTTAATTCTTCTAACCTTATCTCTGATCACCAGAATGGCTTTCGTAAAGAACGCTCTGCTGGTGATATATATATATATATATATATATATATATATATATATATATATATATATATATATATATATATATAATATATATATATATATATATATATATATATATATATATATATATATATATATATATATATATATATATATATATATATATATATCAACTATTAACTTTTACTCTTAATTTAAATAAAGAAACTCTTCATTATCTTAAACATTATGACAATAAGTTTTGGTTTATGGTTACCAAACAATGCAACCAATGCAACAATCAACAAATATTCTTGGAACATTTTACCCATCCCATGATTACCCGTCACTGTGGAATAACTCTTCAAAGAGAGCCATACAATATTCCATATTATAATTAAACCGAGAGCCATTATGAAAGTTTTATCAGGAATAATTCCCCCAAATAATAATTTTTTACCCCAAATTGATAAACTTTCCCCCAAATTTCTCAATCCATTGACGTTGTTCAAGAAGAATAATAAAATTTTTAAAACCACGAGAAATTCTTCTGATAGCGAAATAAAGAAGCTGATAAACAGTATGTTATTTGCTTTTGTATCTCACACATACATACATACATACATACATACATACATACATACATACATACATACATACATACATACATACATACATACATACATACATACATACATACATACATACATACATACATACATACATGCATACATAGCTGTATAGATTTTCTATTAGAATGCATCAAAGTATAATGATTAATTTATAGTACTTGCTATAAAAATGATTTAATGTATATTGTATAGGTCTACATATGAATGTATGTGTATATATGTTTGCAGTGATTATGCATTTAATATAGAACGTAAATTAATATTACTCTAAAAATATATATTATTTTACCTTAAGCATATTTGCAGGTACTTGTATATACAAAAATGGAACTCTGATTAATGGAGAATGTTATCAATTCATTTCACTGCAATTGAGTTTCGGAACAGCTCAGCATTTTGTATGTTGAATGGAGGGCATCTCTGGACTCCAGATTTCAATGATAATTCATCTGTTTGACAAGCTGAAGTTAACAACTTAGGGAATCCATTGGTTAGTATGAGGTTAGGAAGAGTAACGTAATGGATTTCAATCTGGTAGCATGGAAGAAGCGATCGTTTCATATTCACATTGACAGCTTCTTCAAAATCTTTCTTAAAGACAACGACATTTTCATAAGATATTTTTATTTCTATTTTTATTTTTATTTTCATTTATTTTTTTTCTTCTTAAGAGCATCTGATGAATTTTACAGTAAAAAGGGTTTTTCAATAAAATTTCTAAAATCTAAAAGCTCATTTCTATTCAACAAAGTGATTGTGTTTTCAGATATTCAGCAGATACAGGATCATTTATTCTGGTGTAAGACAATTAAAGGGAACTAAAACAAAACAATAAAGTAAGTTATTGGAAAATTTAAAAACATTACTGTAGGAAGTGCTTTCCAATATGTTTAGTTCTACTGATATAACAATGTGCGAGTATTCTTTATTAATCCTTTTTAAAATAATTAAAATTTAAAGATAATTTTAAAAATTGCAAAATAGTTTAGCACATATAATTAAAAAACAATTGCAACGTTAATATAAAACGGTATATAAGCATCAATAAAAAATGACAGATTCAGATATAGGTTTGCTTATATTCGGCTGTCTACATCCTAGAAAAGGGCTCAGCCCGTGAGCGGTGATAAACTGTAAAATTTGAAAAGATATTTTCAGAAATCTAAATATATTTTCAATGATGACGTTATTTTCATTCAAAATTTGGAGTCTTTTTTTCTTTTATTTTATCTTATTTCTTTTTTTGAGAAAATTTGATGCTTTTCATTTCTAAAATTTTAGAAATTTAAAATTTTGAATAGACTTGAACAAATAGAAACAATCTATTTTTCTCTTAAATTTTTTGAAAATCTAAAATTTACATAGAAGTAAGAAAATAAAAAAAAAATTTACTGTTTCAAAAAGATTCAATAATATAATTTAGGGAATATAATAATTAAAATTTCATATTTGACAATAAAAATTAATATCAAAATCTTAGTATTTTGTAGGTTAGCCACTTATTTCTTGACTTTACTTCTCATGTCATTCAGTCGTGAATGGCTGCAAAATATGGAGCGTGAACCCTGATATATGTTCTTGCAACCGTGACAGGTAAAGAAGTCGGCCATGAGTAGACATATAAATCGTGTCCAACGCTTCGTAAATTAACTTTGTGTACTAATTTATTTATCACCTTAATGATTTCTTTTGTGTTTTTTTTCGTAAGAATTTATTAGTTTACAACTTAATATTAGTTTAAAATTGTTGCTTTCAATGCTGAAGTTCTTTTACCGCCTTAGCCATTTTTTTAAAGCCACAAAATTTTCCTTTTTTAAAAAACTTCTATAAATTTCACAAAATAATAAATTGGTTATAAAACCTTTCATCAAAGAGAATATATATATATATATATATATATATATATATATATATATATATATATATATATATATATATATATATATATATATATATATATATATATATATATATATATATATATATATATATATATATATATATATATAATATATAAGTTAGTTATGAGATCCATCTAATAATTCTACACATTGTTATGAGGAGTTATTTTTTAATTAGTTAAAGATATGTTGAACTCGCAGATTATATTTTTTTTCTTTTTTCTTTGTAAGTAAATCTACCAATATCTAAAGAAACTATTACAAGGTTAATGAAAACTTGGATAAATCTCTTAAGTAACCAAATATCAAACCTAACCCAGCCTATTCCAATAAAACTTATCCAATGACTTGGAGAAAGGAACTTTAAAAAAAAAAAAAAATGTAAATGGTAATAGGGTGTTTGTCACAATAATTTTATTTTAGAGAAACTATGAATACAACATAAATGTAAAAATTTAAAATAAAAACAAAAACTTATTTTATATATTTAAAAAATAAAAAATTTTATTATAGAAAATTTTAAAACAACAAATTCTATAAATTCTACATTTGGTTTTTAGAAACTATTAGGATGACTTTTAAAATATTTATAAGAAAATAGAGCTATTGGAAGCCACAATGGCTTATCAAGACTATCCTAATAAAAAAAATATAAAAATTGTCATTTGCTATAAATCGTTTATCCCAAACTTAAAAATTTCCTAATGCAAATCAAATCAATCACATAATTGTATATGAACCTTAGTGTATTAATCCATATTATAAACAAATGTATCAACTATCTCGCTAAATACTTACCAAAATATGTGATCTTTAAAAGCTGAGTCAGTCATACTATACCTTTATCATCCATATATTGATCCAACTTTTCTTTAAAGGTTAGAAGATAGTTACTATTAGTGTTATCTTGTGGTAAACCATTTCAAAAATTAACCATTCTATTACTGATAAAGTACTTTCTCAAATCTTACCTCTTAACTTCAATGTTATCCTATTATTATATACATTTCGAGAACTGTTGGTCTTAAAACTATTGCCCAATCTTCCCTCGGTAAACACTGATATAAAATAAGAATTGAAAATATTAACTAATTACTCCTTTTCTGACCTCATCAATTTTGATTTCCTTATTCTTACAGATTTACAAAAGCTAAAAAACTTTTTCCGATCCTTATTACTATTCCTTGCTAAATTTTTGCCATTTTTCTTTGCCTTTCTTGTTAATTGGTTATTTATTATTGATTTTCTTATAATTCTCTGAATTTTCTCCCCTATTACTACCCTTAAATATTTTAAAACACTTATGCTTTACATTTATTTTCTCTCATCTCTCTATTCTAACACTATCTTCACTACCCTAATGGGTCTATTTACAAAACATACTGACGACTAAATATTAATCAAACTTTCCATTAAAAAAAAATTTTTAATTGAATAAAAATTTTAAATTAAAAATTGTCATATCTATAAAGTATACATTCCTTCAATCCAAACTGTAAATGTTTCTTACTAATAGATCTCCTGCAATCCAGCTGATTAAGCTTGGGACTAACGTTAATTTCGCATTTTGGTGGACTGTGCAAATACATGCCAAGTGTATCCAAGTTAATGGTGATGCACCATATAAGCCTGAGCCCTCAAAACTTTTATAAATCTTTCTGGACCATGCCAACCTCAATTGGCAATAAATTTCTTTCAGATTACTAAATAGTAATTGCCTCTGTATGTATTTCCGCTTGTGCTCATACTTGTAACTAACTTTTTTTACATTGTTGGATGTAGCTATATTTATCATCCTCATAAAACTTGACTGCCTCTATTGCAATTTATTATAAAGGTATTTTTTTTAATGCTTTTTTACTGGTATTGCCAGAAGATTGAATTCTGATTATAATTACCAGTGTCTTTTAGTATCCTCACTTATGCATGGAATACTGTTGCTGTATATAGAATTTGACAAACATTTGGGAGCTAATATCAAAATAGCAGTTGGATTGATAAATCTGTTAAGAGACATTTCATCCTTCAGTTCTTCCATTAACTGATCATTCTTGCAAGCAGTTCTGACACATGTACTGCACTCATATAGGACAAATTTAAACAAAAGTTTTTTTAATTACTTCCCCATTTCTAATTATTAATTAAAATACTTTACATGTGTCATATTATTACTGTACATAATAAACTTTAATTATTATGAAAGTTTTAAACATTTTAATATTAAACTTAATTACTATTTATTTTTTAGAATTTAGTAATTTAATTTTTTTTTGCAATTTAAAGTTGTTTATATGGAATTATTTATTTAATTTTGCTGTTGTAATGATTGCATAATATTACACATGACACCATTTAATAAAGAAAAGTTTTCATAGTAATTTAAATCTCGACATGAACTCTGTTAGAAAAAATAAAAGGAAGAGTGGATTCAAGTCGTATATTGTAGATTCTTTGGAAGCCTATGATGAGGTAAGAATAATTATTATTATTATTATTATTATTATTATTATTTATTATTTTCTTTGCATATTACTCTTAGGAAAAATGTAAAGGGTACTTTATTTTTTAATTTTTGAGAGATGTTAAAAATATTCTTTAAGAGAGCTTTCTTGGAACTTGGTATTATGTGTACCTTATGTGACTAAGTGTGTATTTAGGGCTTGAACGATATCAATTTATTTTTCAGATACAATTTTCAATTTCAATTTATAATATTTTTATTTTCATCATTATTATATTTAGAGACCTGTTGATGTGCCAGAGGAAATTAAAGAGGAATCCCTTGATCCAATCCTCCTCCCTGGTAAGTTGTACATTTTTATACATTTCTCACATGAATAATTAATTTTATACCTTTGTAGTTTTTAGAGGGAAGCCCAGAATAAAAGTTTTTTTATATAGTTTTGTGAGTTAGAATTATTAATAATGATACACAAATAACAAAGTTATTACTGAATTGAAAGAAATTAGCCATGATGAGTTGAAAGGGTTGTTATTTCTTTGTTCCCTTGGTATGAAATGTGAAGAACAAGTTTTTATTGAATCTGAATTTTTGACTATTGTTTTAATCCTTGAATGTTTTCTTAATTTTATTTTAGTAAGTATCTTTAGATTCTCTTAGATTCTGAAACTTAAATTTTCTTTCACCATCCAAGACATAAGAGAAAAAATGAACTTATTATATTAAGATCCTCTCGCAGCTGGTAATTTGTAAATTCTAGTTTTTTTAGCTATATACCTTCTCCTTTGAAGAGAGGTAATACGACACTGCCTTTCACGTATTCCCATACATTTCTTTGCTTAACTGTTTGACTCTATATTTAACTACTTTATTCATTATTCCTATATGCATTATACTGATAATTTAACCTTGGAATCTCTCTTCCATTAATTTTCTTCTTTTAACTTGTTACTCTTTTTTCAAATTCCATGGTAATTACTGTGTATCAAGGCAAGTGTTGCATTTGATGTAGATTAAAATTGACTTGACATTTTGTGGGTATCATCTACGTCTTTTGTTTTATCCATACAAGGATATATATATATATATATATATATATATATATATATATATATATATATATATATATATATATATATATATATATATATATATATATATATATATATATATAATATATATATATAAAAAAAAAAAAATTTGATTTTTAAAAAAATAAGTGTTTAAGCTTGAAATATTCAAGTGTAACTGCTACACATTTGCTTGCATATTGAAAAATAGTTGAGGTAGGCTTACACAAATCTATTTATTAATATAGCACAAAACAAATAGAAGGTAAAGCTATCCAAGTGATGAGGGAAGTATAGAAGATAGAAGTATCCAATTGTGGGAAAGTGATTTATTAAAAAAAAGTAAATAGTTAAAAGTAATAAACCTGCTATATATATATATATATATATATATATATATATATATATATATATATATATATATATATATATATATATATATATATATATATATATATATATATATATATATATATATATATATATACTTAAAACAGATGAAGTTGTTGTTGCTGAAGCCAAGAATGTCCTGAAGTTTACTTCCTTGAGGACTAAGAAAGTCGTAATTTTGGGTAAACTTTTTGTTACAAACTTCAAGTTAAGTTTTGTAACATCATCACTTCCTGTTGACCCTCAAGTAAGCATATTTAGTTTATGTATTTGTTTTCCCCCTTTTTTTTTGTGGTGTAGGGAGGGAATGTTTTGATTTTTAAACTGTATAATTTTCTGAAACATTCCTATATTAATGTTTGATTTGGGGGGGAAGTTTTAATGATTATAAAGATCATTTTATCCATTGTTTGTAGTTTTCTTAACTTTTTTCTTCTTTCCCCATACATTTATTTGTTCATTACCATTGATATATTGTGTCTAGTCTCAGTGTGGAAATTTGACATATTACCTTAACCTTCATTCCCTTATTTTCATTATTACAACTATCATCGGATATTTTTCTTATTTGTTTTTATTTTTATTTTCAAGTAGAAGGTCCTGTTTGTCTCTCATTGATGGTTATTTTTCTCTCTTGTGATATTCCTTTTTCTTATGCATGTTCTCTAGCCTTTTGCTGTACCTCAATATGTTATTTACCTTCTCACTGTTACTGCTTATGCCCTTTTTGCCCTGGTCTGTTTCTATAAAAGGGAGTAAAATATTGTATATTTGAAGAATTATTTAAAGTTACTACTTTTTTTTTTTTTTTTATCTTTGAACTTTTAAAAGTGTTCTTAGCATCGTCTTCGGTAATAAATTTTTGTATCGTTATATTGGTTACTATTTTTTGTTTTGAAACGTATTTGACCTTGTAATAATGGAGAACAAGATATAAAAAATGCCACATCATACTTGAAATTTCTTTGTTCTGTTTTCTTGGTTCACTTTCAGTTGCCATTGTTTTCTTTTTAGCTTTATTTTTTTTTTTTATCTTTCTTACATTACATAGTTCCCTCTGCATACTTTTTGGAGTTTTTCTATTCCAAAAACTTAATGTAATTGTTGGTACCTCTTAAATTTTTCTTCTCTATCTTCAATGAAACTTTCTTGGTATATACATATATCTACTGTATATTTATTATCTCTTATGAAATTCAATCAACCATTATTATGTGCAGTGTTTATTAGTCTTCCATTTTATAGTTTCTTGATATTTTAGGGTGTGCCCTTATCATCTCAGTTGGGATTTTCCTATTTAGATCTATGTTGCTATTTGCTGAAGCACCTTTCAAAATTCAGACATAATGTGTCCTTTGCGTACTTTTTATTCTATCTCTAGTAAAAATTTCTTAGTTTTTTTTTTATTGTAGTAATCTCTGTTAAGTTTTTATGATACTTTTACATTAAATTTTCCATTTATTTTTTTATTTCGTTTCATATTTGTCTACAATAATTTAATTTTTCTTCGTCAGGAAAAAGACCTTCATAGTAGCTGCTTGCATAGTGATTTCCTTGGCCTTCACGATGTCAGCTTGACACAGATAGATACAATCTATTGTCTGGAAGCGGATGGTACGAAGAAAAAGAAGCTCACTTCTAGTACACCTTTGCCCAATAAAGTTAAGGGTTTACAAATAGTTCTTAAGGTGAGTGATATATGTGAGTATGAAAGGATAGAAATTATAGATCTTCATTATAGAAATAATTTTGAAGAATTTTAATGCTTTCTAGAGGGAAAAGAATGCTTATTTTTCATAATAAATAACTAATTTTCTGCTTAAACTTAAACTATTCATGACAGGGTTATTATGAATAGGTGTAAAATGTATGGGGCAAGTGGAATTAGGTACCTGCCTAAAAATATTTGTGGTTACTAATTATATTTCAAGACATACCCCTGGGGGGTCCCTCCACATCCATACTCGAATTTTATTTTTATTTTTTTTATTCCCATAGAATTGTGTATGTATAATTTTCAATGTTTAGAATAAAGTATAGTAGGCCCTATTTTTATTTGGGTCATTGAATTAAAATATTGTTTTACGGTTGCCTAGTTTCTTTATATTTTTCATATTACTTTAATAATTAATTAAACGATTATCAGAGTAAATAGAAATATAAACTTTTTTTTAAAGGTTTATTGTGTATTAAAAAAATTTTTTTAATTGTGACAATAAACTATTTCCTTAGTAAATTCCTAATAGTAACTGAATTAATGTTACACCACATCTTTATATTTTTTCCCACCACCACTCTTAGGCAGAACCCTTTTCAAGGGGGGGGGAGCATAATAAAAACATTAAAAAAAAAGACACACAAACCTAAGTCTAACGCATATCCCAAATGTGAGCTCAGACGGAGGCTTTTAAAGTGAGGAAGATTAAATAGAGCAGAAAAAGCAGAAGGATGGTTGGGAGTTCCACAGAACAAAGGTGGCTGGAAAGAAGTTGGCACCACAGTGAGCAAGCCTTGAGTTTGCAACACTCACAGATTGCTTATGCGCAAGTATGGTACCATTTGTGCTACATGGGCGACGCAGTGGAGTTGGAATGCGAGAGGTCAACTCTCTCTAACACTTGCCATTGAAGTACTTATAGAAAAGAGATAGTGCACCAACGTGACGTTGTAGAGAAAAGGGGTCAAGAGTGTTCGAATGTATGGGACAGTTTATTAGTCTTTTAGTTCTAGACTCGACCTTATCCAAGAGAAGGATGGAACCTGAACCACCCCAAATATTACAACACATTTTTTATAATACGTCATAC
>SEYY01019148.1:80000-87500 GCA_009176605.1 Armadillidium nasatum | reverse complement strand
AGTTTTGAGGAACAGAAGAAACTGTTTTAATATCACTGTTTAAGCAGAAACTCTTCCAAGGTGTTCTTCGATTGATTGGAAATCTCAGTTCGGCGATTCACAAAGGATGTATTCCAGACCGTTGAATATTTGCAACCATTTTTGCTCTAACTAATGCACAAATTTCACTAGCATGTTTGAATATTGTGAGGATACTGGTAATCAAAAGGTGAAAATTTTGATTAATATTGAAAAAAAACTAGTAACTTGAAACGGTTTCATGCATAAATTGTATGAAAGACCCTTATTTAACATGTTATTCCTTTTTTTTTTTTAACATTACTACTACTTCAGTTTGATCTAACACCCCTGGCTCTTCCGATTTCAGTTTACAAGCAAATGAAACACTAAATCTTCTGTCATGCTTGTATGCTTTCTAAAAAAAAATTATTTACACGTAATCTACCATCAATACGAAATATTTTTAGGGTTCCTCAAAAAATTGTTTACATTTTCTTTTCAAAAAAAAACAAAAACAAAAAAAAAAAAGTTTTCAGTTAAATTATACTGATACTCATGGAAACATATGATTCATCAATTCTATCCTTTTTCAGATTCAACATCATCATTTAGTGAAAGTGAAAAATCTTATTTGTCCAAATGGCAGACTTCGGGATGGCTCTGGCATGTTCAAGCGTGCCTTGAATTGGCATCGAATGCCTCGTCAGCAATTGCTCTCCGTAATAGCTCTGTGATATTACAAGGTTAAATTTTTGTTTTTTTTTTTTTTTTTTTTTTTTTTTTTTTTTTTTTTTTTTTATTTTTTTTTGATATTTTCATTACTATTATATCTATTATTATTAGTAGTAGTAGTATTCTGCCCTCCATCTCTCTCTGTCCTCCACTGTTACATAGAGTAGCTAGTCTTTTGTTATCCAGTTTTAAATATAAGATTTTGTCTTATATATACTAAAGAATATTAATTTAAAATTTTTAAATATTAATATTAAATTTGAAGTTAAATAAATTTTTCCTTATTCATTGAGAGTAGAGACTTTTGTTTTTAATAACATGGAGTTGAATTCTTTCTTGCAGAAGGCGAAGGGAGAGATCTAAGTTGTTTGATATCCTGTCTAGTCCAATTGCTTGTGGATCCTTTCACGAGGACTCTGCGGGGCTTCCATACACTTATTCAAAAGGAGTGGGTAGCTTTGGGACATCCATTTTGTACAAGATTGGGACACCTCTGTCCCGGAAGTGAAGATGGGGTAAGTGATAATAATATATATATATATATATATATATATATATATATATATATATATATATATATATATATATATATATATATATATATATATATATATATATATATATATATATATATATATATATATATATATATATATATATATATATATATATATATATATAGTACGCACCTCACAGTCATTGCCCTATTTGAGGGTGGAGGAATTTCCTAGGAAGTTTTTATTTTATTAATTATTATTATTGTTATTATTATTATTATTATTATTATTATTATTATTATTATTTCAGTGCCCAGTATGGCTCTTGTTTTTAGACTGCGTGAATCAGATATCCTTGAGGCACCCTACGTCATTCGAATTTACATCAGATTACCTGCTGGCACTATGGCATGCCAGCCACTGTTCATTGTTTTCTACTTTCATGTTTGATTGTACTAGAGAAGCATTATTTACCCTAAGAGTAAGCATATATATATATATATATATATATATATATATATATATATATATATATATATATATATATATATATATATATATATATATATATATATATATATATATATATATATATATTATAATTTTTATTATTATTATTTCACCTCTGGTGGGCAAAGGCCAAACGCCTGCTAAAATTTTCCACCAGAGTTAGGGAAAAAGTCGGAAATCTGGTAGTTAAACGCCGACATGTCCCGATATACGGCGTTTGAAGTTGTGTGAGTTATAGGAAGTTGAGAAAAATAGATAAAAGGACTGTGTTCCAGACTTTACCAGTAGAGTGCATGTAAGACTGAGAAAGTGGTTAAGTCTGGGGTCGAAGAGTTGAACAGAGAAAGGATGAAACTCTGTAGAAAAGGCATTTCGCTTGAGCCCTTCTCAATGAGAGAGATATGCGACTTGAGAGTTCAAAAGAGCAGTGTTCATTGTAATAGCTTACTATAGAGAGTTACGCAACAATTCGACTGGTAGAAAGAGACTGGAGAGAAATGGTGAGAGCTGAAGAGTTGATAAGACGAAAAGCCTAGACTCCACATTTTCAAAGAGAGTTGTATGAGTAGAACTACCCCAGATGTGTGATGCATACTCCATACAGGCACGAACAACACCCTTAAAAAAGTCAGCAACTAAGATGGAGTGAAAAAATTCTGAAGGTGCTTCAGAACACCTAACCTCTTGGAATCTTGTTTTAAAAGAGAAGTAATGTGATCTTTTCAAGAAAGATCACAAGAAAAAGAAACACCTAGAATATTAAGAGATGAAGGTTTGAGTTTTGTGTTTTCAAAGAAGATATTGTTGTGTGAGAGGTTGTGTTGGGTACAGAGATGGAGGAACTGAGTTTTTGGAGCATTGAAAAGAACGATGTTTATCTGCCCCAATTTGAAATACGAGATAGATTAGAGGTCAGTTGTTCCAAGGCTATCCTCTTTGCGTCTGTTAACTGCTGTTGGGAAATGCGTCTTTCAAATGAAAGGAATAATGAAGTATGAAGTCATCATCATAGATGTGGATTGGAGGTGAACTAAGCAGAGTGAAGGTCATTATTGAAAAGTAGGAAAAGTATTGGGGATAGGACAGGTCCTTGAGGAACATTACTATTATAGGTTTGAAGTATGAGCGGTGGCAGTCTACAACAGTTGCTGTAGAACGACCGGAAAAGAAATCAAAGCTTTGTGCTAGACTCTATCAAAAGCTTTCAAAATGTCCACCACTTCAGCAAAAGATTCATCGAAGAGCGGAGGACCAAGAGTCAGAGAGAAGGGAAAGAAGATAACCAGTAGAGCTTTCTTTACGAAAACATACTGGCGATCAGAGATAAGATTAGAAGAATTGTGGGGTTTCCAAATCTTGTTAAGGGTAGATTCAAAAACTTTAGAAAAAACGGATGTTAAAGAAGTGGAACTGTAGTTAGAGGTTAAGAGGGGTCTCCTTTTTTATAGCATAGGATGAAGGAGCACACATTTTAAGCAGGAAGAAAAGGTCGAAGTAGAAAGATGAAATAGTTTATTAGGGTAGGTTGCAGCTCGGAAGCACAAGTTTTGAGAAGCACAGGAAGGATACCATGAGAATCCCACACCTTCTAAGTGTTAAGCTCATTGAAACAGAGAGAGAGCAGAAATGACGTCTTTAGAAGAAATTGCAATTTAGATATAAGTTGGAGGGGGATGAAGGAGTAGGAACATCTCGGGAATTCGTCTAAGGCTGAATTAGAGGCAAAAGTTTGAGCGAAGGGTTCAGCTTTAGAGGAAGGCAAAACGGCAGTTGTACCGTCAGAAGATACTAGAGGATGGAAAGAGGAAGAATCAAAGTTAGAGCTGACATCTTATGCAAAATGCCAGAAAGAGCGTGAAGAAGAACCAGAAAGATTATTGCATTTACGATGGAGAAATGAGTTTTTTTTTGTGTTGCAGAGAATAGATTTTGCACGATTCCAGAAATATAAGTTGCATAAGTTCCTGGAGTTTGAAGACGACGGTAATCCTTGAAGGTAGCATCTCTACGGCAGGTAGCACGAGAACAAGCAGAGTTAAACCAAGGTTTTGTTACATTTAGTAGAAGGGAAAGAATATGGAATGCACGCCTCCGTGTCATAGTATCACCTCTGTTGTGTGCTTTGCACATTCCAAGGTCAGTGATACTGTTAGGGTTGGAAATTCGACAAACGCTCGTTTACTGAGACCCTAAGCAATGCAACTATTATGTGCAAGTGACAGGCCTCAATATTTAGTTTTCATAACCTATCGAGTATCATTGTTTTAAGTACAAAATTCAATAAATTTTGAACTTATAATTCAAAATCTTTGAATTTGGCAACAAATTCAACAATTGCACACATTTACCATTTCTGAAAAGAACAATGTACATATTCTTAATCACTTTTGAACAACTATAGATCAAAAACGTTTTTAGCAACATTGCACAATTACTCCTATTTTCCAAAAGCCTAGATAATACAAATATGGTTATTCTTAATATTAAAAAATAGAATTTTAGTGATACTCTTTTATTAATAGTAATATGAACTTGAAATAAATATCCAGAGAGTCATTATTACCTTCGAGTTATTTGGTAGTTACATTGTGGTAAAGGGTATTCACTTATGTCAACTTTTTTGTGATGGTGAATAGAAAATGAAAAACTTGGTTAATTTTATGAAAATGAAAAACTTGGTTAATTTTATTTTTAATTTGGTTGTTATTCTCTGATGTGCATCAGAACTGTGGAGCTGGAGTTGCAAAGCATATTAAATTTTTTTTTTTCTCGAGTGCGGTCAGAGACAGACAGACAGTCAGGGCAAAAAAAAAAATTTTTTTTTTTTTTTTTTTCATAGTGGTCCAGAGATAGAGCAAATTTTGAAACGATGGAGCCAGATCTGGCAACAAATTACAGGCTCTCCCGCCCTGTTGAATAGGAACAGAGGTTTAAAATTTGAATACAGTTACATAGTTGTTGTTATTATTATTATTATTATTATTATTATTATTATTATTATTTATTTTCAGACTTTGAGAGAGGAAGGTCGTTACAAAGAATTATTTTACTGGCCTTTGTGGTCTTGGTGGTCACAGACCGAAGGAGTTCGAACCATTCTTCAGAAAGGTTGTTTGACTAAACAGAAAGAGAGTTTACATCGGAGAAGGTCAGACTTACAGAAACGGCTTTCTACTGCAAGTTCGGAAAGCTCTCCAGATACCCTGAAGAAGGAGTCTTCTGCTGGAGGTCTCGGTCAAGAGAAGAGGCTGTTACAGAGTGAGGAGAAGCAGTTGAAGGACGAAGAAAAAACATTTCGACGTGAAGGTCAAGTACGTGAAAGGGCACGAGAGACCTTTATAAATGTACTTTACATTCAAAAGCTACTAGAAAGTTTAGTAACCCCTGAGGCCCTCAGTCGACTTTGCGATCCAGTGACTAGTGTTAATGCCACATGGCAGCGTCTTTGTTACCTCTTGGGCAAGAGCTCGAACCCTTTACCATATGATCCAACTCTCCCTATTCCTCCGTCCATAGAAATTCCCTGCCCCATTATCATTTGGTTCGGGTTACCGTATCCGTCCTTGGACAGAATGCTTCGGATATTGGGTACCCGAAGGAGAGGTCGAGACCCATGCCCAGTCAACTTCATGGCAACCGGAGGAGAGTAAAGACGAAGGAGTCAAGAAACGGGTATCGGTAATCCCTTCTCGAAATGCCCTGGACGAACACTGGAGATTAACCAAAGAGATTTTTCTAATATTGGAAAATTTTTACAACTTCAGCAACGTTCAAAACGCTGTCAATGGAAAAAGTTCCTAGTGACTAATAAGACTACTTTTAATAATAATAAAGTTTTATATACAGTGATGAGGCATGGCGTCAGTGATATATATATATATATATATATATATATATATATATATATATATATATATATATATATATATATATATATATATATATATATATATATATATATATATATATATATATATATATATATATATATATATATATATATATATATATATATATATATATATATATATATATATATATATATATATATATATATATATATATATATATATATATATATATATATATATATATATATATATATATATATATATATATATATATATATATATATATATATATATATATATATATATATATATATATATATATATATATATTATTTTTTTTTTTATGTTTTTTTTTTTTTTTAAATTGCATTTTAAGTTAATAATAATAATAATTGTAGTAATAATAATAATGTACAAAAACATTTTCGGTCAATTCTTTTGTACAGAATTTTCATAAAATAATTTCATACTCAGATTTTTTTCCCACATTTTAAGTGCCTTGATATTATTATTATTATTATTATTATTATTATTATTATTATTATTGTGACTTCTACTATTACTATTACTGTCTGTTTAGTTTTGTTTCTGCTATGATATATCCTCTTCTTTTTTTTCTTTTTTTTTTTTTTTTGCGTGATATTATTTTTGATATTAGAAATATATTCATTGCCGTAAGTTACTAGAAATGAATGATTGTTATTTTGGTTAACTTTTTGACCCACCCTGTGTTGATCCTAATAATTGAGGTACGAAATTTTTTATCCACCTAAATATATAATTTGTTTCCTCTTATGCCTCTAGAATTGACTCTTTCCTTCGTGTTTCCGATTCTAATGTTGTGGATATGAGTTGTGTGTTTGTTTGTGTGGTTCTCACAACTTTGTCAATTTTTAATTAGTTTAGAATTAAATTACTTTAATGTACTTTAGAAATCTCTCTCATTTTTTTTTTTTTATCTAAGTCGATGTCTTTTCGTCCTGTAAGCAATGTAAACATCCATGGTCTTAACATCAATAGTTATCTTATAGACTTTCCATCTTAACACTTGAGAACAATTTCTAACTTTCTTGAAGTCTGGAATTTTGCTCAGTCTACAAGATTTTTTTTCTTCAGTTTTCTCTTCAGTATTATTCACCCTTGTATGTTTGATGTGGAGACCTTCTGATACTACCTATCTTCTTGGTACAAATCGAAGTTTAAAACTTGAAAACTAATTAACATAACATGGACAATGTTACGTCATTTCATTGGCTATATCTTACTTTCTGTAGAAATTACAGTAACAGTTGAGATGTACCATTTCACCACCCTTGTGGAGGTGAATAAAATTAAAGGCGTGATCATCATCTAACGGTTTCTGGTAGCGTGTTTCGACGCCAAATTTCCAGTCATTTCTGTGCTGTAAAATTCTTGTTTTTCCTAAATATAATCTTTCTCACTCTCACCCGTAACGTTTCCCTGAAGGTTAATACGGATGATATTTCTTTTTCATGATTATTCTGTTATTGAATTTTGTCGCATTTCCAATTATTATTATTATTATTATTATTATTATTATTATTATTATTACTGATGCATTCCGTCAATTTACAAAGTAGATTATAATGTTAGAGAATTTTAAAAAATTCGGTTTGATATTTGGAATTTTTGTCCCATTTCTCCCCCCCCCCCATGTATTTTTAACCAAAGAAATATATATATATATATATATATATATATATATATATATATATATATATATATATATATATATATATATATATATATATATATATATATATATATATATATATATATATATATATTAAATTTTTTTTTTTTTTTAATTTTTTTTTGGCTGTTTGAGATAATAAAATAATACTAATAATAATAAATAATAGTAATAATGCTTAATAAGCTATATTTTT
>SEYY01019148.1:62500-77500 GCA_009176605.1 Armadillidium nasatum | reverse complement strand
GTTTATCTATGGTTTTTATAATTTCAAAATTTTTGTCATGGAAATGGAGAAATTGTGAATTCTACTGCTAAGACTCAATTGCCAAACTACAACTAAATTGATCAGTTCTGTCAATTTATCCTTTAATTCTATTGACTGTCCTAAATTCTTCTATCAAAACTCCAAAATAGAACGCATTACCCCATCTTCTTTTTAAAAAATCATTGATTATTTCATTCTTCAGAATCGCCAATAGCTTTCCTCTAATTGTCAATTGACATCTGATGAACTCTCCTACCATTTCTTTATATAAAATGACCTGTAGCAGTTGTTGAAACTCCTTACCTGTATTCCTGGTCGTCTTTGGTAGGAACCCAACATACTTGACCTATTCTTAACTTCTAATCATCATTCTGGTAAACTTTCTGACCTATTGGTTTTTGCAACTTCATTGTTGCTAACTGGTCGAACTTGCCGACGCATAAATACGACTCTCCTTGGAATGATAATTGCTTCAGTGGGGGAAATTCCCTGAACGCATAACTGAGGCGATTTTCTCAAGCATGGAGGTGTTCATTCTATATTTCCTCTTAAACTAAAATTTATAAACTAGAAGTTTAACTCTGCTTTTTCTGTGCTATTAGCTGATGGGATGCTGCCTCCTTCAGAGATAACATCGTTTTCATACTAGAAACTCTTGCGATTTATGTATTGTCTTGGAATCGTGCAAAATCCATTTTCCGTGACGCTGAAAAAGTCTTCCCTTCACAGATAATGTAATGATCTTCATGGTTCTTAGAGATCTATAAAAAATTTTTTTTTTTTTGGCAGAAAATGTCAACTCTACGGTTGTCACTACCTTTGCTTCATCCTCTTTCCCTCCTCTGGTATCTTCTTCCGTTTCATCTTCCATTAGAGTTAAATTCTTCACAAATTTTTTCTCAACTTTTCTCCGCCAAAAATTACTCCAACTCATTTATGCCTAACTAATTTCTTCAAAAGAAATTATTTGTTACTTTAACGAAATTTAAAATATAGCTGTCTCTCTCTCTCTCCTCTCTCTCTCTCTCTCTCCCCCCCTCTCTCTCTCTACTCTCTCTCTCTCTCTCTCTCTCTCTCTCTCTCTCTCTCTCTCTCTCTCTCTCTCTCTCTCTCTCTCTCTCTCTCTCTCTCTCTCTCTCTCTCTCTCTCTCTCTCTCTCTCTCTCTCTCTCTCTCTCTCTCTCTCTCTATATATATATATATATATATATATATATATATATATATATATATATATATATATATATATATATATATATATATATATATATATATATATATATATATATATATATATATATATATATATATATAATTATGCATATCTATCTCTTTTGCATATCGAATCTAATTTTTCGCGCCAAATATTATGTATGACTTGGCGCCAAAAATTACTCTGAAAGTGTCGCCCTCTTTAACTTTAATGTTTAAATTGGATGCTCTTATTGGTCATTTATATGCAATCATTTTTTAACGCTACATTATATATATATATATATATATATATATATATATATATATATATATATATATATATATATATATATATATATATATATATATATATATATATATATATATATATATATATATATATATATATATATATATATATATATATATATATATATCGCAGCTCATGGGCATTGTCCTATGCGAGGAGGAGGAGGAGGGAAACTTGTAATTCTTTTATGTGATTGAACCAGGGCCTCCAAACACGTGATTCGATCGCTCTACCGTTAAGCCATTCAATTTTAAAAACTTATTCCTTTTTTTTTCGTTTCTGAAAACCGGAGCAAAAATGGGCGGAGTTTCAAACAATATATATTGTTAATTTAGCTTATTAATGAAAATCCGTTCTGGGGATTTAAGTTTCTACCAAGGAAATTTCGCCTGAAGAGTTGCCAAGTACTAATTTAGATACTAAGGATGAATGTGGAGAAGACAACTTTTATATAAATTCCCTTGAGATAAAAAGATTAAGAACGTTTTCCTTACTAGCTGCTAGTATTACTAAGTTGTACGTACGCATTTTGCAGAGGCCTAAATATATATAGGCCTATTTAGATGGGTTTAATGTAAGGTGATCATATATGGTTCTGACCAAAACTCGGGACGCTTCAGAACATTTCCACCCCACCCACCCAAATACTCTGCTCGTAAGAGTTTTAAGGGTGATTTTTAATATAAAGAAGAAATACGATTGTTGCTTTCAAAACCAAGTTATATGGTTTATTAGTTTAGGACATTCTACAAAAAAAAAAATATATTTTTTTTTTGCCTCCTTACTGCTCCTACGCGCCGCGCCTTCTGGCTGGCTGAATAAATAATTTTTTGCCAAATCTAAAAAATCGAAACAAATGTCCTTCCCGATTTACCCTCTAAAAAAAAATCGGGACAGATGGTCACCTTACCCTAGCGCCGCCACTGGTTGTTAGCTTTCCTTTTGAAACGTCTAAATACTATATATAGGCCTGTTCAGACGTGCTTATTTAAGTTAATAGAAAATTTCTGTTTGAGAATGTAGAAGCAAAAATGGACTCAGAAAAATATGGTTGTGAAACAAAGATAGATAGATAGATTGATAAATAGGTAGATAGCTGCATGGGTAAAATAATAGACATAAGCCGTTTTCTATTCGTCCAAGTTTTACTAAAATGGTAAGTTTTCTAAAAAATTTAGAGAAAAACAGCGTTCTATTCGTCACTTTAGGCGCGAAAACTCTCCGATTTTCCCGCGAAAATTACGTCACGACAGTAGGTTTCTTATAAATCCTGAAGATGCTTTTCGATATGACTAAATTCCCTCCAAATATTTAGATGTAAACAAACTCATTTGTATCTCAATGTTTATGTCATTTTATGAAAATTTTTAAATTTATTTAATAAATGTGTTAAAATATATTGTGATTTTCAAGATTATTTATAAATTTTAACTTTATACGAAACAAAACAGAATACTAGTAGGCTACATAAGCAATCAGTGTAATTAAGCCTATTAGAAAATATATTTTTTCGTAATTAAGCCTATCAGAAAATATATTTTTTCAGTATCGTTATTTCTTCTTAATTTAACAATTTTATTATTATTTTGCTTTTGACTGATTATAATTCTCCTACAACAGAGTACTTCATAATTTTGTATCAGTTGATTATTTTAAGAGCCCACCTGCCATTTTGAATTTGAATCAGCTGATTCGAAAACATATGATGATATATATACGTCAGAAAATTTTAGAAAACCTTTCTATTGTGCAAATTGTAAAATATTCTGAAAAGGTTTTAATAAAAAAGCATTTAAGAAAATGGCGCACATCTAAATTTTTAGGGAGTTTGTAGACGAACAGTTATGGATAGATAGATAAACAAAAAAGTAGCTATGAAGATATCTTATAAAAATCTCTCTCTCTCAAAATTTCCTAAATATTTATTCATAAACTTAAACTATTTTATTTAATTTTTTTTTGGAATTTCCAATTTTATTATTTTTATTATTAGTAGTAGTAGTAGTAGTAGTTAGCTAAAATTTTAATTTCTTGAAACTTTTGGTAGGTTTCCCCAGCAACATTTTACTACTACTATGACCACAGATTTGATACTATTACCGACTAATAATACTATTACTACTACTGATATTAAAAACATTTTGACATCTAGTCTAGTCTGATGGTTACGTAAATATTCTTAGACAAAAAAAAAGTAGCCTAACCCTACCCAGGCCTAACAGGAGATAAAAAAAAGCCTAACCTGCTTTAAAAAGTTTTGGCATAATCAAACCAAATATTTTTCATATGAAAAGAAATCTTAACACGGATTTCTGAAAAAAATACTCATTCATTCTTTTAAACAGATATCAATAGATTGATAAAAATAAATACATAGATAGATAATGAACAAGTAGATAGATATATAGATAGATAATGAACATATAGATAGATAGATAATGAACACGAAGATAGATATAGATAATGAACACGTAGATAGATAATGAACATCTACCTATATAGATATATAATGAACACGAAGATAGATAATGAACACGTAGATAGATAAATAATGAACAAATAGATAGATAGATAGATAATGAACACAGATAGATAGATAATGAACATATCGATTGTTTTTTATCTAACTTTAAAAATTTATAATACAAGTCCATGTAACTTGAAATTTCACACATACGCACAAGTCGATATTTTGCTGTTCTACCGTGGCTCAAACGGTAGGGTGAGTGACTCACGTGCTTGAGGGCGCCGGTTCGATTCCTCTTGGGAATCCTAGGTATATACTACCTAGAAAAGTTCCTCTCCTCGAATGTGAGATGTGAACTTTTTTATTAAAAAAAAAAGACAAAAAAAAAACAACCGGAATTTATCTAATAACTTTGCCCACAAGGTTTGACGTAACTGATAGCTTCGTTATCTCTCTTTCGTTATCTAACATGGGGAAATTAGCAAAATTGTTCATACTTTTGGCCAGATATGAAAGGGAGAAAAAGCCGATATTTTAGGAGTAGCTAAGTCCTTTTAACACTCTTCACAGGAGGTGGTATGGTATTAAAAGTTCTTAGTATATATATATATATATATATATATATATATATATATATATATATATATATATATATATATATATATATATATATATATATATATATATATATATATATATATATATATATATATATATATATATATATATATATATATATATATATATTAGTTCAACTTTGTTATTCTTCAATATTATTATTACATACACGATCTTTCCCCAACACAACACACACACACACACACACACACACTTTTTCATAAACTCCGACATAAAATTCCTCAAATTTGTTTTCATAAGAGCCACATCGCATAAATATCCAGAATATAATTACGTATATTATATATAAATATAAAGTTTAATATATATTTTTGACGAGTGTGTGTGTGTGTGTGTGTGTGTGTGTGTGTGTGTGTTTTTGCGTGACAATGAACCTCGGTCGGAGAGAATCAAAATCTATGTCATTATATCCATTCACTTAAGCGAGCCTAATAACAGGTTCCAATTGGCTTAAGACGCTCTGATACAGAAGACAGTTTTTTTTTATTATTATTATGAGATTAGAACTGGACGAAGGAAATGGGCGGAAAGAGAGAGGGGAGAGAGAGAGAGAGAGAGTGACAGTAACAGAGAAAAAGATAGAGAGAGAGAGTGACAGTAACAGAGAAAAAGACAGACAGAGAGAGAGAGAGAGAAGAAAGTAAACAGATGAGATAGATAAGAGAAAGGAAAAGAAACAGAGAGAAAGAGACAGTAACAAAGAGAGAGAAGAAAGTAAACAGATGAGAGGGAAAGAGAAACAGAGAGAGAGAGAGAGAGAGAGAGAAATCGATTTCTGAAGACTTGATTCTTGCGTTCTCGAACTGTATCTGACAATACAACCGAACATACATTACAAACACTCACACAGCCACTCACACACACCTACACACACATAGTCCAGAAGTCAAAAAAAGAGTACACACATACACACACACAGTCCAGCAATCAAAAGAGAGTACACACACACACACACACACACACACACACACATACACACACACACACACACACACATATACATATATATATATATATATATATATATATATATATATATATATATATATATATATATATATATATATATATATATATATATATATATAGAGGTGGACCGGATATATCCGCATCCGCAACTGCGGATATCCGCATCATTTCCAATATCCGCATCCGCGGATATCCGCAATTGGATATCCGCAACCGCATCCGCATGCGCGGATAGTAAAAAATTACGTATCATGCAATCGATAAAAACTTTCAAAGGAAAAACTTTGTATTGAATGCAGAACCTCTTTCTGAGCGCCATACAGGCGACTATCTTGAAACTGTATTTGAAAAGATGCTGACAAAATGGAAGATTTCATTAAATGAAGTGCACTGCGTAGTCAGGGATTCGGGCACAAATATAAAAAAAAGCACTTTCTCTGGCAAGAGTGAAAAATGTAGATTGCTTTGCACACCAAACTCAGATAGTAGTTAAAAATTCCATTATGAGTAAAAAATGTGTATCCGATTTAATAACCAAATGTAGGTTAATTGCTACGCATTTCAATCACTCCGTTGTAGCCCAAAATGAGCTGAAGAAAATACAAACAAGATTAAATGTTCGTCCACTTTCTGTCATGCAAGATATTCAAACACGCTGGAATAGTAGTTTGCATATGCTTGAGAGGATGAGCGAAATTAATGAGGCCATTTGCCTTTATGCTTCAAGCAGCACAAAAATAAAGCCTCTAACAGCTGACGAAAATGACATTTTAAATAATTGTATTAATATCCTTAAACCTTTTGAAGAATTAACAAAGACTATAAGTTCAGCTGAATCATGTTTGTCAGATGTGATACCACCACTTGTTTCAACATTGAAAGTTGTGTTAACAAATGTTATTAAGTCTAAGGGAGTTTCAAGGATGACTGAAACATTAATGAAGGAGATGAACGACAGATTTGAAAACCTGGAAAATGATGATGCTTATACAATTGCAACCTTTTTAGATCCTAGGTACAAAACAAAAATTTTTTAAACCACTTGTTTCTCAGAATGTTAAAATCAAATTAGGATGCTTATGCGATGAGATGATAGAAACAGCTAAAATAACGCCTTTCAAGAAAAAGCAAAAGCTGTCAGATACAAAAGAAACAAAATCTGTTAGCTTAAACATTGCTAAATAAATCAATGAAAGATCTTCTAGCTTCCAGCAGAGATGAAGAATCACAGTCAGAAGTGTCAAAGGATACAATATCGATTATTGAAAATTATCTGAAACTCCCACGTTTGGAGGCAGATAAAGACCAACTGGTTTGGTGGAGAGATAATTGCAAAAGTTTTCCTTTTCTTGCTGAGCTGGCAAGGACTTATTTAGCATGTCCTTCAACTAGTGTTGCTAGTGAGCGTTTTTTCAGTGGAGCAGGCCTCATTTACGACGAAAAGCGAACCAAACTTTCACCTGAAAGAGCCCAAAAGCTTTTATTTCTAAAAAATAACTTACCAATTATTAACTTCAAATGGAATATGTGAAACTGTGAAGTGTGAAGGTAATACTGAATTACTGGCTATATATATATATATATATATATATATATATATATATATATATATATATATATATATATATATATATATATATATATATATATATATATATATATATATATATATATATATATATATATATAACCTTTTTCCAAATGGGTGGAGGTTGGGGAAAGAGGTTGGTGGGGTGTTCAAGAGTTGGGTCCCCGTCCCACACCCTGGTAACATAGATTCTGGATATTATATTTAAAATTCCAAGAATCTATGACAAAAACTCCTAAAAAATTAAACTATCCGCATCCGCATCTGCGGATATCCGCAATTGAATATCCGCAACCGCATCCGCATCCGCGGATAGTAAAAAATTACTATCCGGTCCACCTCTAATATATATATATATATATATATATATATATATATATATATATATATATATATATATATATATATATATATATATATATATATATATATATATATATATATATATATATATATATATATACGGAGTAACAAACGATACCTTAGCTCTTAATTAAACTATGTTTGGCATCATTTTGGGAGAATGATGCCTCTGATGCCAAATTTTAAGCATCTGTGGATGCAAAAGAGGATGTAGATGCAGATGGTATGCCAAAAATCCGCAGTTATTCAGATGGCTATCTAACGGCAATTGAAAATACAGATGCAGATGAGGATGCAGGTGAGAATGTTGTGAATTCGGATGCAGATGCAGATGTGAATTCTGATGCATGTGTAGATGTGAATTCAGACACGGATGCAGAAGTGAATTTTGATGCAGATGCAGATGAAAATTCGGATGTAGATACAGATGCAGATGGAAATTCCGACACGAATACAGACGCATAGATAGATATAGGTAGATACAGATGCAAATGATATAAATTTGGACACGAATATAGATGCAGATAAGAATTCGAATGCAGATGTTGTTAATTCGGACACGGATACAGATGAAACATTCGGATGTAGATGCAGGTTAAGATGCAGATATTGTGAATAAGAATGTAGCATACACCATCAGAATTACTTTGAAATCTAATTTAAAATTGCAGGAGATTTTTGAAAAAAGTTTCGAAAAAAAGTAGTTTCATTCATAATTTTTTTTCTCGTCGTTTTATAGCAGCTGTTGTAGACTGCCAATGTTCATTCTTTAAATTTATTAATAGTGGTGTTCCTCAACACTTTTTACGCTTTTCATTAATGACCTTCTTTTTGTTACTTCAACTTCTATCCATTTCCATGCCGATGACTCCACCTTTCATTACTACTCTCAATTTGAAAAATGCCCCTCCCATCAGCAGTTAATAGACGCAAGGAGGGTAAGCCTTGGAGCAAGTGACCTTTGATCTGTCTTGTATTTCAAATTGGGGTAGAGAAAACATGATCGTTTTCAATGCCTCAAAAATTTAATTTCTCCATTTTCTACTCGACACAATCTTCCACACAACTATGATATCTTTTTCGAAAACACACAACTCAAACCTTCATCTCTCCTTAATATTCTCGGTGCTTCTTTTTCTCGTGATATTTCTTGGAAACATCACATTACCTCTCTTTCTAAACAATCTTCTAAGAGGTTGGGTGTTCTGAGTAGCCTTCAAATTTCTTCGCTCCATCCCTGTTTCTTGTTCTTTATATGGATGTTGATCGCCCCTGTATGGAGTACGCCTCACATCTCTTGGGTGGTTTCACTCATACAGCTCTCCTGGAAAAGGTAAAGTCTATGGCTTTTCGTCTTATCAACTCTTTCCATCTCACTAATTCTTTCCAGTCTCTTTCTGCCCATCGAACTATTATATATATATATATATATATATATATATATATATATATATATATATATATATATATATATATATATATATATATATATATATATATATATATATATATATATATATATATATATATATATATATATATATATATATATATATATATATATATATAGAGAAGAGAGAGAGAGAGAGAGAGAGAGAGAGAGAGAGTATAGATATTTAGAAAAACAGATAGATAAATAGAAAGAGAGAGAAAGAGACAGAGAAAGAAAGAGAGAAAGAAAGAAGAGAGAGAGAGAGAGAGAGAGAGAGAGAAATTAATGGAAAATTTTGCAAATAAATAACTATTCACCTATTGATTAATACAAATAGTAGTTACCCTTTGAACTTGCAGAGAATAAATGTTCAGTACGTGTTGGATATACAGCTTAATAAACCGAAGAAGAACTCTCTCTCTCTCTCTCTCTCTCTCTCTCGCGCGCACACACACACACACACACACACACACACAACACACACACACACACACAACACACACACACACAATATACACTATATAACACACCACATATATATAATATACTATATATATATATATATATATATATATATATATATATATATATATATATATATATATATATATATATATATATATATATATATATATATATATATATATATATATATATATATATATATACGTCAGGTGGGCAAAGGCCAGAGGCCTGCTAATTTCCACCAGAGTTGGGGAAACATCGGAAATCTGGTGAAGTTAAAGGTCGATATGTCCCCATACACGGCGTTTGAAGGTGTTTAAGTCAAAAGAAGTTCTGAAAACAGATGAAGGGAGCGTGTTTCAGAATTTACCAGTAGAGTGCATGTAAGATTGAGCATAGCGGTTAAGTCTGGGGTCGAAGAATTGGAGAGAGAAAGGATGAGACTGTGTACAAAGGCGTGTAGCACGACCCCTTCTCAGTGGAGGAAGTATGCGACTGGAGAGTTCAAAAGATCAGTGTTCACTGTAATGGCGATAGTAAAGAGAGAGATGACGCAACAATTCGACGGGTAGAAAGAGACTGGAGAGAATTAGTGAGAGCAGAAGAGTTAAGACGGAAAGCCCTAGATTCCACCTTTTCAGGAGAATTGTATGAGTGGAACTATCCCAGATGTGTGAGGCGTACTCCATACAGGGAGCGAACAATACCCCTATAAAGAGCAAGCAACGGGGTTGGTGTGAAGAGATTACTAAAGCGGTACAAAACAGAAGCTTGTTTAGAAAGAGAATATTAAGAAGAGACGAAGGTTTGAATTGTGTTTTCGAAGATGACATAGTTGTGTGAAAGCTTGTGTTGAGTAGAGAGATAGAAGAACTGAGTTTTTGATACATTGAAAACGACCATGTTTTCTCTACCCCAATTTGAAATACGTGAAAGATCAGAGGTTAGTTGCCCCAAGACTACCACCACCCTCCTTGCTACGATTAACTGCTGATGTAAGTTCCCATAACTATAAAAATTTGAACAAAATAATATCACATATCTTTAGCTTTGAATTTTCAAGCCAAGTTCCTTTTTTTTTTACAAAAAGTTTAATTTTTGGACAAGGTGAAGCAGAACAATACCAAACCGGCCTATTATCTAAAAGGTTTCAATTGCATTTCATAATTATTCGTACACAATTTCTTTTGGGGTATTATTTTAAATTTTTGAAAGAAAGAAACAGCATTTAATTCAATTGTTCATTTTTTTACACAAAACCTCTCTAATTATATAATTCACCCATTATATACGAGAACAATATGCAAAATATACGATCACACTATAAAAATGGACGAAAAGTAATTGAAAATGCCGAAGCGAATGAGAGCCTCGCTTTCAGGAATGCCAACCTCCCAGGAATGCCAACCTCTTCCCCCCAAAAAAAAATAAAGCGTAAATGTTAAAGGTTCTGGAAAGCACACCAAACCCAAATTATATATATATATATATATATATATATATATATATATATATATATATATATATATATATATATATATATATATATATATATATATATATATATATATATATATATATATATATATATATATATATATATATATATCTTTACGGCATCCTCGTAGCATAAGGGGTGCATTGTCTGCACATAAATTTTGTGTAGACATAGGCTATACTCCAGGCTTTTCGCTGTGGTGCCTCCTTTCCAGCCACTTCTGTTTTGTGGAATTCTCTCCCATCTTCTGTGTTTCCTGCTGAATTTAATCTCCATTCCTTTAAGGCCCACGTCTGTGCTCACCTGCGAAATTTGTGTTAGGTGGGGCTTGTGGGTTGTTTTATCTCTTCTATTGTTTTAGCACCCCCTCCTTGAATAGGGCTTTGCCAGTGAGCGGTGGTGATATATATATATATATATATATATATATATATATATATATATATATATATATATATATATATATATATATATATATATATATATATATATATATATATATATATATATATATATATATATATATATATATATATATATATATATCCTCAAATAGATAATTATACTTATTTTTTATTACTTTAAAATAGTTAACCTTAGAAATTAAGTTTTCTATTAATTAGAAAGTTTGGTTGGTTTAGCGTTTAAAATTTCGTTTTTTAACGATGTGTTCTAAATTTTATTTTTGCGAAATTATTTTTTTAATTATCCTGTATTTATTTATTTATTTTTCAGCTCTTTATTTTTATTTTTTTTATTTTATTTTTTATTTTTTAAGTAATAATGTAGTTTTATAATTTTTAGATATAAATTGGCAATAAAATTTAACCTACTAAAATGTGCATTGAAAATATTACAAAAAAATTACTTATGTTTAAAATTAAAAAGAAATTAATAAAATAATATTTTGGTTACCTTTTTTTGTGGTTTCTGGTACTTTTGTGGTTTTAGGTATGGTTTTTGCGTTGTTGTTTTTTTTTTTTTTTTTAAAGTGAATAATTATGAAAGAATAATATTTAGTTTTAAATTACTAAAATTAGTTATTAAAATTAAAAGATCTAAATAATTATAACTAGATGATCTAACATAATTCCCAGTATGGGGGTGTTGGACCCCCATAGCCTCGTCTTCTGGTAGGTGATAGAAGTTTTCTAGCTTAAACTAGAGTGACCTTCCCCCGTGAACCAAAACCAATAGACAAGCCCAGTTTCTTAAGGTTGCAGTCATACCTCTCGGATCGATCGAGGTAGTCTAATCATTCTCAAATCCTAAGTGATTACCGTAATGAAGTTATAATAAACCAAACTGATGTTTTGACATTTAAACCAGGAATTAAAACAAAGACCAGATTTGAAATCTGGAATTTAATAGCATAATATATGAATAAGGAAAGAATGGAGTCGCAGCAGAAAAAAATAGAGGAATAAAGTGAGAGACTAGGAAAGGTAGAAGAAGGTGGATATATTAATTGATGAAAAAGACGACAAGGGTTGCCAGAACTTAATACTGGAGTAGTATATAAAATTACGAAAATATTGAAGGAAAAATGTACCTGAGAGGTAATTATCTCCAGGGAAATATGGAGGAGAGATTATTACTAAAGATGGAAGGATCATTTTAAGGTGTTTTTTTTTTTTATCTGCAAAGCGAAATAGCGATGATTGAAATTGAAGACGAAGAGGAAGAATGAAGGGTTTGGATATAGATTGAATGAGAAGAGTAGAAGCCCAACTAGAAGATATATAAGGGTTTGGATATAGATTGAATGAGAAGAGTAGAAGCCCAACTAGAAGATATATAAGAGATGCAATAAAAACAAACTGAAGATGGGAAGAGTACCAGGAATTCTTCAGATATAAGCAGAACTATTGAAGGCAGACAAGGACCTTGTTCTTGAGAATATGTGGAAGCTCTTAAACTTAATCTAGGAAACAGGAACCTTCTAAAAAGAATTTACGAAGAGGTCACAGACCAAAAAAAAACAAAGAGGATAAATTTGGCGTGTTGTGTCAACTGAAAGGGGATAACGCTGCTGTCAGTAGCAAATACATTTCTGATGAGGATCACCTTGTAGAGGAATAGAAAGAAGCCAGATAGATGGAACTGGGTTTCAGAATAATAATAAGAATAAAGGGTATGAAAACCACATAATCATGATGATAAAAATTATATTTTGAGCAGACTAGAATTTGATAATGTGTTAAAAGTGATAACGTTGAAGGTAATGAGAAAATATGGATTACGGAGAAAATCGTGGCTCAAAAGGTAGAGTGATTGACTCGCGTGCTTGAGGGCGAAGGTTCGAATCCCACTTGGTGATCAAAGGTATACACTACCCAGAAAAGTTTCTCTCCTCGAATAGGGCAATGCCAGTGAGATGAGAACTTTTTAATAAAAAAAAAATCACAAGGGAATCTTACAGGGAATATAAATGTACAATTGACCAAAAAACTGATCAAACGTAGGACTTTATAGCAAAAATAGGTGTTAAAAAGGTGTCTGGTGACACCAATCATTTTCTTGGTGTCATAACCGGGGTGGTAAGAATGGACACACAGCAAAGTAGAAGAATAACGTGGAGGGAACTGATGAATATGCTGGAATACATGATACTGATGATGTGTACCTACATGATACTGATGATGTGTACCTACATGATGCTGATGATGTGTACCTACATGATACTGATGATGTGTACCTACATGATACTGATGATGTGTACCTACATGATACTGATGATGTGTACCTACTGCAAATGATACTGATGATGTGTACCTACATGATACTGATGATGTGTACCTATTACCACAAAGGAAAGAAGACTTGGAGGAGAAGCTGAAACATTTATATGATAAAGGAAAAATGATTCGTATTAAGCAAAAATTAAAGAAAACAAAATAATAATAATAATAATAATAATAATAATAATAATAATAATAATAATAATAATAATAGATAAAGGGCAGAGAGGGTGTCATTGAAGAGAGGAGCATCTGAAGAATATGAAGATTTTCACAGATTTTTAATGGACCAAATGAAGATTGAAGATCAGGACTAAAGATAGGAAGAGCACAGATATATAATATATATATATATATATATATATATATATATATATATATATATATATATATATATATATATATATATATATATATATATATATATATATATATATATATATATATATATATATATATATAGTTGAAATAGGTTTGTTCCTATTGAACCTTATGCGTATAATAAACCATAATGCCAACAATGATGGAAATGACATAAAAATAATAATATAATAAATTTTTTATTTTATACTAGAGTTTCGAGTCTACATATTTATCAATATTATATTATCTGGAAAAAGAAAAAAAAATGAATCAAAATAATTAAATCAATGGATTAAATAAACATTATTTAAGTTATATCACAAAACAAAAACAAAAACAAGAAAAAAAAAAAAAATTTAAATTTAAAAAACAGTAAATGTACAAAGAACTTCACTATGATTACAAATGAACTATATATAAGAAGGAGTTTTGATATAATGTTTTTGAGGTATAAATATGGATAAAATTTAGGTGGTTGTTACATAGGCTATTATTATTGATATGTTCTTTTCATGTTATAAGAAGAGGCGTAGAGGAAAGGGTTGTGTTTAGTTGGGGTTTTAGTTGTTTAATGTATAGGGATTCAAGAATTGTGCGATCAGAGTTTACTGGAGATAATGTTAAGATGCTGAAGTCTGAGAAGTTGAATGGGTGGTCTTGAGAGTGTGAATGAATTCTGATGGCGGGGTTTTCTGGAGATGAGGAGGGGAGGTTTGTTCGAAAAGAGGTTCCCATATGCTTATGAATACGGAGTCTAAGTTGTAGGCGAGTTTGGCCTACGTAGCGGGAGTTACATTCCGCACACGTGAATAAATAGACAACCGATGACCTAAGCAAAGTTGGGAGAGTGGTTTTATATTTAAAAAATGAGCCGATAGAGAATGAATTAATGCAATGAAGTGTGGTCGAATTTGAGGGAAGAAACGCTGGAAGAGAAGATGAAGGTCTTTA
>SEYY01019148.1:47500-57500 GCA_009176605.1 Armadillidium nasatum | reverse complement strand
AATAATAATTAATAATAATAATAATAATAATAATAATAATAATTATAATAATTGTAATAATAACAATGTAATGATTGTTTATTACTAAAAATAATAATAATGATAATAATAATAATAATAATAATAATAATAATAATAATAATAATAGCCACATATTATTATTTTTATTTTTACTATTATTATTATTATTATTATTATTATTATTATTATTATTATTATTATTATTATTATTATTATTATTATTAAATAATAGTATTTTCAAATCTTCCTTTATTTTATTTACTATTATTATTATTATTATTATTAATTTTTATAAGACAAAAAGAAAAAGATAAAAAATGATTTCAACAATTTCCTTCCTCTACTTTTGTTCCCCCGAAGCAAAAAAAAAAAAAAAAAAAAAAAAAAAAAAAAAAAAGTTTTATTAACTGAATTTTCGGTCTTAAATTCGATTTTTCTTCCACCGGTTTTTCTGAGGCGCTTCTCACTTCACTTCCCAAATTAGGGAGGAAGTCGCTAATAATAATTATTAAGTTTTTAAATTGAGAATAAAAAAAAAGAGACTGACCCACGTGCGGTTGCTCTAAATTTGATGTGTTGGTAGCCCTGATGTTATGATTATGGTAACTATTAAAAAGATTGGCACAGGTGGGAATCCTTTTTTTTTTAAATTTCATTCTGATATGTTGGTAGCTCTGATTTTATGGTTATTATATTAAGTATTGAAAAGATTGAACCAATTATTAAGTTTTAAAATGAGAATAAGAAAAAGATTGACCCACGTGCGGTTGCTCTAAATTTGATGTGTTGGTAGCCCTGATGTTATGATTATGGTAATTATTAAATAGATTGGCACAGGTGCGCATCGTTTTTTTTTATTTCATTCTGATATGTTGGTAGCTCTGATTTTATGGTTATTATATTAAGTATTGAAAAGATTGACCCATGTCTTTTCTTGTTTTGATTCTGATATGTTGGTATCAGTGATTTTATGTTTATGATAAGTATTGAAAAGATTGACCCTAGGTTTTTCTCCTTATTATTCTGATATGTTGGTAGCTCTGACTTTATGATTATTATATTAACTCTTTTCTTGCTACCATTCTGAAATATTGGTAACCCTGATTTTATGCTAATGAGATAAGATTTGAAAAGATTAACCTAAATTTTTTCTTGCTATTATTCTGATATGTTGGTAGCCCTGATTTTTATTCTTATTATAACAAGTATTTAAAAATTTGACTCAAATGCTCATCAAAAGTTTTTTTCCTTTTTATCAAATTCTCACATGTTGGCAGCCCTAATTTTAAAATGACTGACCAATGTATGCATCAAAGGCTTTTCTTGATTTTCATTCCGATATGTTGGTAACTATGATTTTATAGTTATAATAATGATTATTGAAAAGATTGATCTACGTGCCGTTTGGAGACTCATTTTCATATGTTGGTAACCCTCATTTTATAATCATAAATACTGAAAAAGACTGAACCACATGCCCTCATTTTGATATGTTGGTACCACTGATAAAAAGAAAATGATTCAAGTGAGCCTTGAGAAGATTTTTTGATTTCATTCCGCACTGTTGGTAACCATGACACTGAGATCATTCCTTGTTTATTTTATTTTGATATAACAATAGCTATTAAAATAAAAGTGATTTACGTAGGTATCGAATAATTGTTATAAATATTTCGGATATTCGATAGCAGATATTTTTTTATTGAGGGAGATGTGATTGCCGATATCTGATGTTTGATTGCCGATATCTGATGTTTGATTGCCGATATCTGATATGTGATTGGCGATATCAGGTGTTTGATTGCCGATATCTGATATGTGATTGGCGATATCAGGTGTTTGATTGCCGATATCTGATATTTGATTGCCGATATCTGATATTTGATTGCCGATATCTGATGTATCTGATGTTTGATTGTCGATATCTGATGTTTAATTGCCAATATATGATGTGATTGCCGATGCCTGATGTTTTATTGCCGATACCTGATGTTTGATTGCTGATAAGTGATGTTTGATTGCCGATATCTAATGTTTGATTGCCGATACCTGATGTCTGTTTGCAGTCACTCATAAAGAAGGTGATGTTTGATTTTCGATTCCAGGGAATCCTTACAAGAGGTTGTATTATTATTATTATTATTATTATTATTATTATTATTATTATTATTATTATTATTATTATTATTATTATTATATCCTATAATCGGCAAAGGGCAGAGCCCTCAAAATTTCCACCAGAGTTGGGGAATAAAGGTATCATGGTCAATTAAAGGGACGACATGCCCCGATACATGACATTTGAAGGTGTGCAATTCAAATGAAGTTGGGAAAATAGGTAAAGGAAGTGTGTTCCAGACTTTACTAATAACGTGCATGCAAGATTGAGCATAGCGGTTAAGTCTGGGGTCAGAGAGTTGGACAGAGAAAGGACGAAACTGTGTAGAAAGACGTGTCACACATGCCCTTCTCAATGGAGGAGGTATGCGAGGAGAGAGTTCAGAAAAATAGTGTCAACTGTAATATCGATAGTATATAAAGTGACGCAATAAATTGATAGGCAGAAAGAGAGTGAAAAGAGTTAGTGAGGAGCGAAAGAGTTTATAAGACGAAAAGCCCTAGACCACACCTTTTTAAGGAGAGCTATATGAGTGGAATCACCTTATATGTGTGAGGCGTACTCCATGCAGGAGCGAACAGTAAATAGGTTCGTCATCACAATCCAACCCGGTAAGCTAGCGCCTGTCAGATGCCCCTCCAGAACTGTTTTAGGTCCTGTTCTACGAGTGGCCTTTTTAGCTTGAGGAGCCTTATTTTCATGTAGCCGGCTTGCTAGGCCTGTCTATAGGCATATATATATATATATATATATATATATAATATATATATATATATATATATATATATATATATATATATATATATATATATATATATATATATATATATATATATATATATATATATAAGAAAATTTAATGCAATTATCACTATCAAAAAAATTTAATAGAGAAAATCACGTCCAAGTTTGGCAACGCCGCACGTGCGCAGTTGCCGATGCGCATCGAAGCAGAACTCTAAATGTAATTGGACTTATTAAATCACCAGTTCGGAGACGGAAACATAAAATTATTTATTTCCAAAAAAAAAATAAAAGGGGGGAAGGGGAGGAAAGAAAGGAGAATTAAGGGGGGGTTATGGAAGTGATAGAAGGGGGAGGGGGGGTATTGAGGAAGGAATTAATAACTTCCGTTAGCATTTTAAGGAGCTCTTAGCAGTAGTAGCCTATGGGATTAAATTTTTTATTTTAATTTTGGACGATTTCATTTTGATTTTTTCCTTTTTTTTTATATTTATAATAAAAGTGGAATTAGTTTTACATTTTATATATCCATGCCAAGTTTTCACACATACATACATACATACATACATACATGCACGCAGGCACACACACACACACACACACACGCGCGCATACACATATATAAGCTGAAAAGTTTACTGTGGCTGGGAAAACCTTTCAATCATATCCGTTTATCTCGAAGAGGAAACAAAAAAAGGACAAGCAAAGAAACGACCCCAAAGCTGACACTTCCTAACAGTTTTCTCCATAATAAAATAAAAGATGAAGTAAAAAAAAAAAATTTTTTAAAAAAAAAATATTTTTTTTATTATAAAATTACGACTAAAATTTGTTGGATTTGACAAACAAGTAAACCGTTGTTGTTAATGGATCGAAAATGACTAAAATTAAATGCTCTGTCATTGCTCCCTCTCTCTCTCTCTCACTCACTCACTCACTCACTCACTCTCTCTCTCTCTCTCTCTCTCTCTCTCTCTCTCTCTCTCTCTCTCTCTCTCTCTCTCTCTCTCTCTCTCTCTCTCTCTCTCTCTCTCTCTCTCTCTCTCTCTTACTCACTCTCTCTCACTCACTCTCTCTCTCTCTCTCTCTCCCTTCTTCCATCTATATCTTATCTCCTTTCTCTCTTCCTTTATACTCTTTTCACACTCTTTCCTCCACTCTCATTTCTCTCTCTCTCTCTCACTCACTCATTCACTTACTCTCTCTCACTCACTCTCTATCTCTCTCTCACCCACTCACTCACTCACTCTCTCTCTCTCTTTCCTTTCTTCCATCTATATCTATCTCATTTCTCTCTTCCTTTCATCTCTTTACAAACTCTTTCCTTCTCTCTCTCTCTCTCTCTCTCTCTCTCTCTCTCTCTCTCTCTCTCTCTCTCTCTCTCTCTCTCTCTCTCTCTCTCTCTCTCTCTCTCTCTCTCTCTCTCTCTCTCTCTCCCCGCCCAACTGTCCGTTTGTCTCTGTTATCGAATTTAAAAAGTTAAAAAGAGAAAAAAAAAAAAAAGTTATGTTCAAAATTTCATAATGTTATAAAGTATTAAAAAAATAAATAAAAATAAATTAATAAAATAAAATAAAAAAAAAAAAAAAAAAAAAAAAAAAAAAAAAAAAAAAAAAAAAAAAAAAAAAAAAAAAAAAAAAAAAATATTTTTTGATTTTTTTTTATTTTTTTTTATTTTTTTTTTTTTTTTTTTTTTTAAAAAAAAAATTTTTTTTTTTTTTTTTTTTTTTAAAAAATTTTTTTTTTTTTTTTTTTTTTTTTTTTTTTTTTTTCATTTTTATTTATTTTTTTATTTTTTATTTTTGATTAAAACTTTTTATTAGGAAATTGTGTGTTTTTTTTTCATTATATATATATATATATATATATATATATATATATATATATATATATATATATATATATATATATATATATATATATATATATATATATATATATATATATATATATATATATATATATATATATATATATATATATATATATATATATATATATATATATATATATATATATATATATATATATATATATTATATATATATATACTTGTAATAGTTGCAAAAGCATTATATCAATTTCGAACAGTTTATCAGAAAAAAGTAAAATAGTAAAATACATATAGGTCCTATATAAATATTATATAAATAATAATATAATTATAATAATAAAGTCCATTCTCTGAAAAGGGGCTGCTAGGGGAAAACTCTGCCGTTTCCTTTAGCCCCAAAGTTTAATACATATAAATTTGATAATTACATGTTAGGATAGGTTACTTCTAGAGTAATGAAATTCTATATATTGATCATGCAAGCAACATAACATTAACATTAATATTTTTATTTATTATTATTATTATATTATTATTATATTATTATTTATTATTATTATTATTATTATTATTATTATTATTATTATTATTATTATTATTATTATTATTATTATTATTATTATTATTATTATTATTATTATTATTATTATTATTATTATTATTATTATTATTATTATTATTATTTCTATTATTATTGTCTGCATATTAATTATATCAATACTTCTTTTTAACCAGAATAAAGAAAGAAAATAATGAATGCAGAATATTAACTCCTAGTCTATGCTGGCCTTCAAGGGTCAAGCATTCAAGCCTAACTTGGCTCTCCAGGGCAACTGCAACTTCATATTTGGGTTGCATAGAATTAGCTTCCAGTGAAGTTTAGAAAAGATACCATAATAATAATAATTGTAACAATAATAATAATAATAATAATAATAATAATAATAATAATAATAATAATAATAATAATAATAATAATAATAATAATAATAATAATAATAATAATAATAAATAAAAGGTTAATTTTTTGTTGACGGCATGAAGGTGCCAGTTTTTAGCTTTCTTTTACTACTTTTTCGACTGCCTTAGCTCTTTTCACCCTGACCCGTGAGTGGTGGGTAATTTACCATTTAGGAGTATATCAATATTTAATACAGTCTCGAAAAATCTTTAATTCACTATTATTTGTTATTATTATTATTATTATTATTATTATTATTATTATTATTATTATTATTATTATTATTATTATTATTATTATTATTATTATTATTACAAACGAATAATCAAAGTAACCATTATAATAAAAAGTATAGTAGACTAAAATTTAGTCTATTGTTATTATTATTATAATAATAATAAAAATAATGAAAATAAAAACAATAATGATAATAATAATAATAATATAATAATAATAATAATAATAATAATAATAATAATAATAATAATAATAATAATAATAATAATAATAATAATAATAATAATAATAATAATAATAATAATAATAATAATAATAATAATAATAATAATAATAATAATAATAATAATAATAATAATAATAATAATAATAATAATAATAATAATAATAATAATAATAATAATAATAATAATAATAATAATAATAATAATAATAATAATAATAATAATAATAATAATAATAATAATAATTATAAAAGGTTAATTTTTTGTTGACGGCATGAAGGGTGCCAGTTTTTAGTTTCTTTTAGCTACTTTTTCAAAATATCCTTTTGTCCATCAACTTCAGACATTAATATGAAATAAAAATATTAAATTTTTTTTATCTATTATTATTATTATTATATTATTATTATTATTATTATTATTATTATTATTATTATTATTATTATTATTATTATTATTTGTGTTGTTGCTGTTGTTATTGATAGTATCGTTTTATTATTATTAATTATTATTAATTTTATTATTATTATTTATTATTTATTATTATTATTATTATTATTATTATTATTATTATTATTATTATTATTATTATTATTATTATTATTATTATTATTATTATTATTATTATTATTTGTGTTGTTGCTGTTGTTATCGTTAGTATCGTTTTTATTTTTATTAATTTCATTTTTATTTTTATTATTACATTTTATTATTATTATTTTATTATTATTATTATTATTATTATTATTATTATTATTATTATTATTATTATTATTATTATTATTATTATTATTATTATTGCATTTGTCATTGGAATACGACAATTGAGATGGAAAATAATACGTACGTATCGCTTGAATTAATATAAATAAAATAAAATAAAATTGATCTTTCCCCATAACAAAAAAATCCCTCTGGAGACCCCCAACCCCCAAAGGCGCATTCCCCCATTCTCTGGACTACTCCTTAATCTCCCCCCACAACTTGAAGGGGAGTGGGAGTTAATAAAAAATGTTAATCACTTATTCATAATTTTCTTACACTACTCTCAGCTTATCACACACACACACACACACACACACACACACACACACACACACACACACACACACACACACACATACATATATATATATATATATATAATATATATATATATATATATATATATATATATATATATATATATATATATATATATATATATATATATATATATATATATATATTATATATATAATTTTTTTTTTTTTTTTTTTAATTTTTATTATATTATTTTTATTATTATTATTATTATTATTATTATTATTATTATTATTATTATTATTATTATTATTATTATTATTATTATTATTATTATTATTATTATTTATTATTATTATTATTTATTATTATTTATTATTATTATATTATTATTAATTAAGAGTTAATTATTTTATTCATTAATAATTTATTATTAATTTTTCACTTTTTTTCAATTTTTTATTCATTAATTAAAAATTAAAAAATTTCTTTCATTATAATTTATTTTATTCATTCTTTATTTATTAATTCATTATTCACAAATATATTATGCATCATGGATACGGAATAGGAATAGGAATTGGAATAAGAATCGAAATAGGAATTGGAATTGGAATCATAAATGGAATGGGAATCGGAAAAAGGAATCTTAATCTAATCGAAATCGGAAAAGGAAGTGAAAATGGAATCGAAATAGGAATTGGAATTGGAATCATAAATGAAATCGGAATCGGAATAGGAATTGAAAATGGAATCGGAATCAATCATAAATGGAATGGGAATCGGAAAAAGGAATCTTAATCTAATCGAAATCGGAATAGGAATTGAAAATGGAATCGAAATGGGAATTGGAATTGGAATCATAAATGGAATGGGAATCGGAAAAGGAATCGGAATAATAGGAATTGAAAATGGAATCGGAATCATAAATGGAATGGGAATCGGAAAAAGGAATCTTAATCTAATCGAAATCGAAATAGGAATTGGAATTGGAATCATAAATGGAATGGGAATCGGAAAAAGGAATCTTAATCTAATCGAAATCGGAATAGGAATTGAAAATGGAATCGAAATGGGAATTGGAATTGGAATCATAAATGAAATCGGAATCGGAATAGGAATTGAAAATGGAATCGGAATTGGAATCATAAATGGAATGGGAATCGGAAAAGGAATCTTAATCTAATCGAAATCGGAATATGAATTGAAAACGGAATTGAAATCGGAATCGTAACTGAAATCGAAATCATAATTAGAAATGAAATAGGAATCAGAATAAGAACTGGAATCGGAATCAGAATAGGAATTGAAACCAAAAATAGTATTGGAATAGGAATCGGAATTGAAAGAATGAAATCCGAATAGGAAACTGAATTAGGATCTCAATTAGAATCGTGACCCCAGAATTGGAAATGGAATCCACATCATAATCGGAATTCCGAATCAGTAAAATTTGGTAGATCGGAATTGGATTCAAAAATCAAATTAGGGTAGATATTCTACATTTTATAAGAATTTCGTTGGGACAATTTTTTTAAAAAATAGAGATATATAAACAGCTTCGATGGGGGCGGGGAGGGGGAACTTTCTAGGAATTGCTTCTAAGAATCAAACCCGTAACTCTCATCACACCATGAAGCGTTAGTGGTTCACCTGGTCAAACTTTGACCTCAGTTTAATGACGTTGGTCAAATTGTGACCCCGGAGTGAATATATTTGGTAAGTGAATTAAATCTTTTTTTTTTTTATAGGGTTCCCATATAACCCCAACACCCTATTATACCCCACCATCCCCCCCATTATATAATTGTAGGTTGCTTGCAATAGATATTATAATAATAATTATAATAATAATAATAATAATAATAATAATAATAATAATAATAATAATAATAATAATAATAATAATAATAATAATAATAATAATAATAATAATAAATAATAATAATAATAATAAATAATAATAATAATAATAATAATAATAATAATAATAATAATAATAATAATAATAATTAATAATAATAATAATAATAATAATAATAATAATAATAATAATAATAATAATAATAATAATAATAATAATAATAATGAAAATAATAATAATAATATTTATTATAGTAGCATTATTATTTAATTATTTCTGATGTAGCCTTCACATCATCACACAATATTTATCTCGCAAAATATTTTTTTTTATATCATAAAACCTGCCGGACATTAGCTACTATTTTTTTGTTTTGTTTTGTAGGAAGCCCCACCCATTTTTTTAGGAAGCTCCTCCCACTTTTATGGTAGGAGGCTCCTCCCATATATGTTCCGATTTTCAGAAATTGTACGAAAATGGAATTTGTTTTTAAATAATTTCAGTAATGTTTTTATATCATTCATTTTCACTATGAACTTTTTTTTTGGAATTTGAATTTGGAGACGTAATAATAATAATAATAATAATAATAATAATAATAATAATAATAATAATAATAATAATAATAATAATAATAATTAATAATAATAATAATAATACTGACAAGAATTGCAATAATAATAATAACAATTATTGTAATAATAACTAATAATAATATTAAAAATAATAATATGACGTTAATAGCAATAATAATAATAATAATAATAATAATAATAATAATAATAATAATAATAATAATAATAATAATAATAATATTAGTTATTCAGCTTTCTCTTAATATCAGATGAATTTTCGCTTCCAATTTTCCAGAAGATTTTTTCTTTTTATATTTCGTTCTTCTATTTGCTGACTGTTTTCGTCCACCAACTTCGGACATCATCAGAGCTTGAGTTCTAGAAGATGAAGGATTAAT
>SEYY01019148.1:37500-40000 GCA_009176605.1 Armadillidium nasatum | reverse complement strand
TCAATTTTCAGCCAAAGGCGGTTGTTGCGCATATGTGCGCAACGATGTTATTTGCTCTCGTGTCTCTAATTTGGAGTTTTCTGAATTTTCTACTTTATGGCTTAAGCTCTCTTGCAATTCTAAAACTAAATTCATTTATTCTGTCTATTTATCTCCTAATTCTACAGACTAAAAAAAATTCTTCGACTATCTTAACTCCAAAATAGAACACATTCCTTCTTCTTCCTTTCTCTGAAATCATCATTTTAGGTGATTTCAATGTTCACCACCGCCAATGGCTTTCATCTAGTTCTCATGATCCAGCTGGTGAACTCGCCTTACCAACTTTTCTATCCAGAACAACCTTGAGCAGTTGGTGCAACTCCCTACCCGTATCCCTGACCGTCTTGGTGATGAACCCAACATACTTGATCTTTTCCTAACTTCTAATCCTTCTCCTTATACTGTTAAACTCTTTCCTCCTCTGGGTTCATCCGATCACCTTCTTATCTCCGTATCTTGTTCTGTCTCTTCAAGTCTTCCGCAAGAACGGCCCCCGCCTTCGGCGAGGAGACGTTTCTGGCATTTCGGTGCCACTAACTGGTCTGACTTGAGGTTGTACTTTTCTGATTTTCCCATGGAATGATTACTGTTTCTGGGAGGAGTGTGCCGATTACCGAGGTGATTCTCTCTGGCATGGAAGGCGTACATTCCATATTCTTTCCCTTCTACTAAACCTAACAAACCTTGGTTTAACTCTGCTTGTTCTCGTGCTATCCGCCGCAGGGATGCTGCCTTCAGAGATTACCGTCGTCTTCAAACTCCTGAAATTCATGCAACTTATATTTCATCCCGGAATCGTGCAAAATCTATTCTTCGAGATACCAAAAACTCTTTTCTCCGCCGCAAATGCAATAATCTTTCTGGTTCTTCTTCATCTCGCCCTTTCTGGCATTTCGCAAAAAATGTCAACTCTAACTTTGCTTCTTCCTCTTTCCCTCCTCTAGTATCTTCTGAATGGTACAACTGCCGTTTTACCTTCTAAAACTGAAATCTTCGCCAACATTTTTGCCTCTAATTCAACCTTAGACGATTCCGGAGCTATTCCTCCTCCTACAACCTCCTCCAACTCATTTATGCCTAACATTGTAATTTCTTCTAAAGATATCATTTCTGCTCTCTCTGAGCTTAACACTAAGAAGGCGTATGGTCCTGATGGTATTCCTCCTGTAATTCTCAAAACTTGTGCTTCCGAGCTTGCACCCTGCCTTGGTAAACTATTTCGTCTTTGCCTTTCTACTTCGACCTTCCCTTCCTGCTGGAAACGTGCGCTCATTCAACCTGTGCCGAAAAAAGGGGACCCCTCTCAGCCCTCTAACTAACGTCCCATTTCTTTAACCTCCGTTCTCTCTAAAGTTTTCGAATCTATCCTTAACAGGAAGATTTGGAAACATCTCAATTCTTCTAATCTTATCTCTGATCGCCAGTATGGCTTTCGTAAAAAACGTTCTACTGGTGATCTTCTTTCCTTACTTTCTGACTCTTGGTCCTCCGCTCTTCGGGGTTTCGGTGAATCTTTCGCTGTGGCGCTAGACATATCGAAAAGCTTTCGATAGAGTCTGGCACAAAGCTTTGATTTTCAAACTTCCCTCTTTCGGAATCTATCCTTCTCTCTGATTTTCTTTCCGGCCGTTATATATCAGCTGTTGTAGACGGTCATCGTTCATCTATAAATAGTGGTGTTCTTTAAGATTCTGTCCTATCTCCAACACTTTTTCTACTTTTCGTTGATGACCTTCTCTCTGTTACTTCATTTCCTATGCTGATGACTCCGCCTTTCATTACTCCTTTCAATTTGAAAGACTCCCCCTCCAACAGCAGTTAATAGACACAGGGAGGATAGCCTTGGAGCAAGTGACCTCTGAGCTATTTCGTATTTCAAATTGGGGTAGAGAAAACTCAGTCCCTCCATTTCTGTACTTGACACAACTTTCCATGACAACTATGACATCTTCGAAAACCAACAACTCAAACCTTCATATCTCCTTAATATTCTCGGAGTTTCTTTTTCTCGTGATCTGTATGGAGTACTAATTCTCTCCAGTCTCTTTCTGCCCGTCGAATTATCGCGTCACTCTCTGTATAATATCGCTATTACAATGGACACTGCTCTTCTGAACTCTCTTGTCGCATACCCCCTCCATTGAGAAGAACTGGTGCAACACGTCATTCTACACAGTCTCATACTTTCTTTATTCAACTCTTTGACCCCAGACTTAACCGCAATGATCAATCTTATATGTACTCTATCTGTAAAGTCTAGAACACACTCCCTTTATCTATTTTTCCAGTTTCCTATAACTTACACACCTTCAAACGCCGTGTATCGGGACATGTCAGCCATTAACTTAACCGGATTCCCATTTTTTTCCCTAACTCTGGTGAAATTTTAATAGGCCTCTGGCCTTTGCCCACCAGAGGTGAAATAAAAAAAGAATTATAATAATTCTGCTTTAATGGT
>SEYY01019148.1:30000-32500 GCA_009176605.1 Armadillidium nasatum | reverse complement strand
AGAAGAGGACTAAGTGTCTGAGAGAAAGGGAAGAAGCTCACCAGTCGAACGCTCATTACAAAACCATACTGGTTATTTAAGATAAGATTGGAAGACATCTCGTGTTTCAAAATGTTCCTGTTAGGAAGTGTAGAAAACCTGGAAAGAAAAGAAGTTAAAATAATATTAAGAAAGGGTTGAGAATGATTCTTCTTCTTCAGCAGAATCTGAATGTGGGCATGCTTTCAGCTGGGAAAAAAGATTCAAATTAATACTAAAAGATAAAATAGTTCACCAAGTCAGCGTACAAGATTAGAAGCACAACTCATGAAGACCATATAGGGATTCCATCAGGACAGTAACTTCTTCTTAATTATATAAGCTCAGATAGAGCAGGAAAAAGCATGAATTGAAGAAATATTATTGCTAGGCATAAATGAGTTGGAAAGAGGCGGAAAATACTGAATAGCTCTGGAATCGTCTATAGAGTTAAATTAGAAACAATACTTTGAGCAAAATTCACCTTTAGCAAAAAGTAAGACAGGATTACAGATATTAGAAGAAACAAGGGTTAGAAAAAGGAGTAAGAAAGTTTGAGATGATAATTTGTACAAAATGTCAGAAAGAACAGGAGGAAGAGGAACCAGAAAGATTACTTCGCTTTCTACGAAGGTGAGGTGAGAGATTTTAGTACATCGAAGAATATATTTGGCATGATTGCCTAGAAACAGCGATGGCGAACCTTTAATAGTTGCCACGTCACTTTTAGTACATCTAAAAATTTTAGAAACATAAATGGGTCACACATATACTTAGTAATATATTAGTATATTTATAATTATATCTTACTAGTATATTAATATAGTTATAATTTACACAGGCACAAAAATTATCACAAACTAAATTAGTAAGATCACAAAGAAACGAGTAGACATAAACAATAAATATTGACAACTGATAAACTGCAAAGAGATAAACAATCAGATAATATACATAGGTGCATAAACTATTTCAGAAATGTTTCGTTGTTATTCAAATTTAAATGGTTTTTATAACAGTTTATAACCGCAATTGAACAAAACATTGTGAAACCAGCCGATGAACGGGCGGAAAAGTTGAAAACATCGTCATACGTTTGGCAGTGTTGCATAATTTCTGAGAAACATTTCACGTTCTAAAAATAAAATCAATTTCCTGAGTTTCCTCCTCGTCTCGTGGGTCACTGAAAAGTTAGTGGTGGGTCAGTTCGTGACCCGAGGCCTAGGATGAAATGTAAAAAATATATGACTGGATTGGAGTTTGAAGACTTTATTATTTCTCTTCTTCTACAACATGTTTCCATTACTGACGGTCTTAGGCTTTTGTTTGCCAGTTTCCTCTTGCAGTTGTTTCAGTTTTAGATGTCCAGCTCTGACGATTACTTTTAATACGCTTCAGACTCAATTTCGCTCTCCATAATACCTAAGTTGCCCATCTATCTTCATATCTCTAGCTTTATCACCTACTCATATCAACCATTTATACTAAAAGACTGCAATAATTATAATAATAATAATAATAATAATAATAATAATAATAGTTTCTGTTCTCCGTTCAAGGACCCAAGCCTAGTAGGTATGTGTCATTGCATGTATCACGCTCACGGTTCAAAAGCTTTCCTTTTAAATCTAAACAGAAATTTACCTCGAATTTTGTAGTTTAATCTATTTAAACTATTTTCATTTTTCTTTTTAAAGATTGGGATTTGTTTGCTTTCAAATTTTTTTTTTAATGGATTAGGATTTGTTTTCTTTCGATTATTTCTTCTTTAGGGATTGGGATTTGTTTGCTTTCAATTATTTCCATTTTAGGGATTGAATTGCTTCTTTTCAACTATTTCCAATTTTGGAATTGGGATTTGTTTACTTTCAATTATTTTCTTTTTATGGATTCGGATTTATTTTCTTTCGATTATTTCCTTTTAAGGAATTGGGATTTGTTTACTTTCAGTTATTTCCTTTTTAGGGATTGGGATTTGTTTTCTTTCGATTATTTCTTTGTTAGGGAATGAGATTGTTTGCTTTCAATTTGAAAAAATAAGTTATTAATATACGTGTATTCATAAACTTTTTCTAGAAGTTGTTGAACAATTGATGTTCAACGTATTAATTTTGACTTATTTCATAATTATGGATTTTGACAATTTTAAAGTTTTTTCATTATAGTTGATTAAGGGTTTTAGAGCTTGGGAGTGACTCCACTGAACCAACTCTGGGCTCCAAGATTCGGTGAGCTACGTATCTCTAAATAATCCCTTCTCCAGGGTCCGGAGGCAATTGATATCTTAATTTCCGGCTCCAAGGAGTTAGAACTTAACTTAAGCTCCGCTTCAGCCACGGAGCTGGAGACCACCCAATTATTTCCTTTTTGTATGTATCTTATATTTCCTATAACTTCTGCAAAAGTTATGGGGTAGGAAAAAGTATTGTATTTATGTTAATAAGGTTAGTCACTATCAATATTTCCACACAAACTTAAGTTA
>SEYY01019148.1:22500-27500 GCA_009176605.1 Armadillidium nasatum | reverse complement strand
AACTTTTCTCGCTCCAAAGAGGATCACCCACAAAATGAAAATGTTAATTTTAGGCCTTCGGGATTCTGCAGTGGGCTTCCCAGGTTACCCCCACCTCCATTATTGCCTGCGTCTTCCCTATTTCCTCACCTAGCCCCAATATTTGCTCTACAAGATCAACGGGGATTGAAGAGATCTATAGAAGAAGTTTACGAATCTTCTCTGGATCAGCAATCAGTGGGCGGAGCTTTCATAGATCACGTCCCTCCCCCTTTCGAGATGCCCCGCCCAAGACCTCGTTTAGAACCGCCTCGCTTGGAGGAGCCTCGCAGGAAGCAACGTCGATACCGGACAACCTTCACAACTCAGCAGTTGGAGGAAATGGAGCAAGTTTTTCTTAAGACTCAATATCCTGACGTAGTTACAAGGTCCGATAATCTCTCTCTCTCTCTCTCTCTCTCTCTCTCTCTCTCTCTCTCTCTCTCTCTCTCTCTCTCTCTCTCTCTCTCTCTCTCTCTCTCATCCATATGTATAACTTTTATAGTTTCTCTTCATTCGTTCGTCTTACACTTGAAGCAGTAAACTATATATATATATATATATATATATATATATATATATATATATATATATATATATATATATATATATATATATATATATATATATATATATATATATATATATATATATATATATATATATATATATATATATATATATATATATATATATATGACTGTTAAGTTCATTTAACCGTTATTCTTAATATTTGAAGGGAAAAAAATATTTAGGTAGGAAATGACTCTAATATCGTAAAGTGGTAAAATATTGCTTTTAAAAATTCTAAATACAATAAAACTTTAGTAAACCACAATTGACTTCATCAAAATTCTCCATATGTCTCCCAACCGAATTAAACAGAATGAGAGGGGACTAGATTGTAGGGGTAGGGTATTGACTGGGTTGTAGGGGAGGGGATATTGACTGGGTTGTAGGGGAGGGGATATGACTGGGTTGTAGGGGTGGGGATATGACTGGGTTATAAGGGAGGGGATATGACTGGGTTATAAGGGGGGGATATGACTGGGTTGTAGGGAAGGGGGATATGACTGGGTTGTAGGGGTGGGGATTTGACTGGGTTGTAAGGGAGGGGGGATATGACTGGATTGCAGAGAATTTGGTATTGGGTTAGTTGTTTGGGGAATCTTTTTTTTATTCTTCTTCGCAACTGCAAAGTCGCCCTGAGTTTGCATTGACTAAAAGAATATCCGAGCATATATGAAAGCTTCTAATGTAAATGCATGGCAGCCAGGGTATACAGAGTCTCCCGTTTTTTTGAAATTCCTCTCCCCCCTTCAAGCGGGTTACCCCTATTATCTCTCCATCTCTCTTACAAGTTCTGTTTTTTTTTTTTTTTTTTTTTTCATTTTTTTTTTTTTTTTTTTTTTTTTTTTTTTTTTTTAAAAAAAAAAAATTTAAAATTTTTTAAATTTTAAATAAAAAAAAAAAATAAAAAAATTTACTTAATTGGGAACTTTAAAAACAAAAAAACTTAAATTTAAATTTTAAATTTGAATATAATAAAATAAAAATAAATGAAAAATAAAATTTCGATTTACCGACCAACTGAAAAATAAAATTTATTTTATTGATTAAAAAATTATTTAAATTTGATTTTAATTTTTCGTTAAAACCGTTAAAAAATAAATTTGAATTCAAATAAAATTTTCGAAACCGTTAAATTTAAATTCATATTATTTACCGCTAATTACTACATCTCACTTGTTCCTGTAATAATAATAATAATAATAATAATAATAATAATAATAATAATAATAATAATAATAACAATAATAATAATAATAATAATAATAATAATAATAATAATAATAATAATAATAATAATAATAAAAATGATAGTAATAATAATGATATTTTTATTACTATTATTAATTATTTCATTATTGCTATTACTGTTATTATTAATAGTAATAATAATAGTAGTAGTAGTTGATTTAGAAGGATTAAATTAGGAGATAATCTTTATTTTTTCCTAATTTATTATATTAATTAATTTTTATAATTATTTTATTTATTTATTTTACATTATTTTATTTTATTTTATTTATTTTATTTGTAGGTATTCAGTCTTGCAATCTGAATTTTGAATTTTTGTTTTTTTTAAATTCTAAACGTGTTTAATTTTGTCAGTCTTCGCCAATGTGTTATTTAACGCATTGAATTAACGCATAATATTAAAGCGTTACTTTCATACCAAAAAAATAAAAAATAAAAAAATAAAAAAAAAAAAAAAATTAAAAAATTAAAATTTACGTAATGTGAGAATGGGCATGCGTTAAAATATACGTACTAAATTTGTGCATAAATTATTATGTGTTAAAAAACACATTAGTGATGACTGACACACACACACACACACAAAAAAAAAAAAAAAAAAAAAAACGTGGAATAATAATGTTTAATCTTTAATTCTATATATATATATATATATATATATATATATATATATATATATATATATATATATATATATATATATATATATATATATATATATATATATATATATATATATATATATATATATATATATATATATATATATATATATATAAAGTGTTAATAATTAATAATAAATATTTTATTGAATAACATCTAAAATTCATTCAAGCAATAAAAAAAAAAAAAAAAAAAAAAAAAAAAAAAGAGGCGAAATATTGTACAAGTCTTTGCTTTGCACTAATATCAAATTATTATTATTAATTATTACTATTATTATAATAATTATATTATCAATATTACTATAATTATTATTATTATTACTGTTGTTTTTGCTTTATTATTTCTTTATTTTATATTATTATTATTATTAATGCTTGTATTTTTTTAATATAATATAATAATATTAATAATTTATTATTATTATTATTATTATTATTATTATTATTATTATTATTATTATTATTATTATTATTATTATTATTATTATTATTATTATTATCATTCTTAATATTATTTTTATTATTGTAATAATTATAATTACTATAATAATTTTTTTATTATTTTTACTACTATTATTATTATTATTATTATTATTATTATTATTATTATTATTATTACTATTACTATTATTTTATTATTATTATTAATAGTAATTACGAAAAAATAATTTTTCATAAATAAGTATATAAATTTTATTTTATTTCATAGTTGAGTAACGAAATCCGCCATTCAATTCTTCTCACTCAGGCATAACTTCAAAATTTTGCTGTCATTGGTCGAAGCCATTGCGTGCATTTTATTTCAGATGAAACGTTACGTTCCAAAGATTTTTTTAACTTTAAAGAGGGGATGGTCACTTAATATAACGAGTTATAAAACTATAAATATTATATAGGAACCATTGATATACCATTAGTTATGGTAGTTTTTTGGGACTCAGAACTACCGTGTTATAAATTAAACTTTTCAAAAAGCTTTTTTCTTTTCATAAGGAGAGGACTGCTGAATATCTCGTCTCTGTTATAATAAAACAAGACGTATACAATACCATATATATATATATATATATATATATATATATATATATATATATATATATATATATATATATATATATATATATATATATATATATATATATATATATATATATATATATATATATAATCATTCTGGAATCTTAGTTTTTAAATCTATAAGGAAATTGGCGATTATTATTATTATTACACATTTAGCGGTTTTTTCGCGCGTTTTTTTTTTTTTTTTGGTCACGTGATAATTTCAATGTGACGTCATGCGTGTAGGCAAGGCAAAGCCTATTGTTTAAAAAAAAGATCATTGTATTCGTGTATCCCATTTTAGACGTGGAAATATAATTGGTTCTAAGTGATATTTAAGTTATGTTAAATATAGTCTTGGTTGAATATGGAATTTGTACTGTTAGTTTTTTAATTATTTATTTATTTATTAGTTTATATAATTTAATTGCGTTCTTTTAAGATGAATAATAATTTTACATTAAGATTTTTTTCCCCTTTATTATTATTATATTTAATTTTATTTTATTAATTTACCATGGCAGAGAGGAGCTAGCCATGAAAATAGGCCTAACCGAAGCTCGTATACAAGTTTGGTTCCAAAATCGAAGAGCAAAATGGCGGAAACAGGAAAAAGGGTTGAATAGCCACATGGCTATGACTGACTCGTCAACCACTGGGGCTAACGCTTACTACCACTCCTTCGCCAATAAACTCTCTTTACCCAATCAACAACATCAACAACAGCAACAACAAGAATACCTTCACCAACAGCATCAAGAGCTTTTCCATGATCAATTCAAACAACAGCAACAACAGCATGGATCTCAAGGATCTCAAGGATCTCAAGGATCCCAAGGATCCCAAGGACCCCAGGATATGACAAAGGCTTCATTGGACAATTCTTATCATTATCCACCGTTATCATCGGCGTCCACTGGTTCGATTCCAAGCCAGTCCAGTTCGACGATTGAAAAGATGTTACCTTTTATAAATGAACAAAACGCACAATACAGGTAAAGCTAATAATAATAATAATAATAATAATAATAATAATAATAATAATAATAATAATAATAATAATAATAGTAAAATAAAAAAAAATTCAGAAAATTAAAAGAAAGTTTAAAATTATTACATTTACTACTCAAACTATTAATAAAACTATTATTGCCACCTGTAGTACTATTAAAACTTCTACTATTACTGCAACAGCTACTACTACTATTATTAATAATAATAATAATAATTACTATTACAAATACTACTAACAATAATAATAATACAATTACTATTACAACTACTACTAATAATAATACAATTACTATAACTACTACTATTATGATTATTATTATACTAATACTAATAATAATACAATTACTATTACTATTATTACAACTACTACTACTTTTATTATTATTATTATACTAATACTAATAATAATACAATTATTATTAC
>SEYY01019148.1:0-17500 GCA_009176605.1 Armadillidium nasatum | reverse complement strand
TTTTTTTTTAAATTTATTTTCAAATATTTTACACTTTTCTTTCCTGAAATTCGACAAGGATTCCAAAAATGTTATCCTTTTTTACGTACGTTCAGTAGTTTTTGAAATATTTAAGTGGTTCAAAGTGAAGTCTGACCATATATATATATATATATATATATATATATATATATATATATATATATATATATATATATATATATATATATATATATATATATATATATATATATATATATATATATATATATATATATATATATATGCGAATTGTAGATCAAGAGAAAGGGTGAAGAGGCAACTATCGGATTGGTTTAGTATAGGAGTGGGATTGAGACACGGGTGTGTAATGTTGCCATGTTATTTAATCTATTGATGGATGGTGTAAATTAGAAAATGGAGAGAGAAGGGAAGGGTGTTAGGTTGAGAAATATGGAGGGTGAATGGGATGTGAATGTTTTACTTTTTGCAGATGATGCGGTGTTGGTGGCAGAATCTGGAGAAAAGTTGAGAATACTTGTGAGAGAGTTTGAAGGGAAATGTGCAAACACGAGATTGAAAGTCAATCCAGCGAAGAATAAAGTTATAAGGATTGGAGGTGGGGATGAGGAGATGTGGAGGGAGGAATGGGGTGTGTAAAAGTGTGGGGATGGAAACTTGAGGAGGTGGATGAATTCAAATATCTAGCAATGGTGGGTGGAAGGTAAGGGTGGGAAGGAAAAAGATATAAAGAATAGAGTGGTAGAGGGAATGAAAGTGTTAGGAGGCCTAAGAGAAGTATGGAAGAAAGGAAAAATTTCGAAAGAAATAAAGATAAGAATGTTTGAATGTATGTGTTCACCTTCTGTATTGTATGGGTGTGAAACATAGATGATAAATGCTCGGGCGAGAAAAAGTTTCAATGTCTTTGAGATGAAAGTTTTGAGAGCGATATGTAAATTGAGAAGGATTGATAAGATTAGAAATGAAAGAATAAGGGAGATGTGTAAATGTAAATGGAGAGGAGGGTGTGCTAAAATGGTTTGAACATATGTGTAGAATGAATGAAGACAGAATGGTGGGCAAGGTACTTAGATCCGATGTGGATAGGGGTAGGGGGAGGGGAAGGCCGAAGTAAAGATGGATGGATGGAGTGAGAGAGATTTTGATGGAAGGAATTTGAGTTTAGAAGAGGGTAGAAGATTTGTGGAGACAGAGAGATAGAGGAAGGTGGTGAAAGGGGTTGAAAGGTAAGAATAGTTATGTTTGTAAGGGAATTGTGGTGGGCACTACCCCACGAAATGAAATAATATATATATATATATATATATATATATATATATAGTATATATATATATATATATATATATATATATATATATATATATATATATATATATATATATATATATATATATATATAATATATATATATATATATATATATATATATATATATATATATATATATATATATATATATATATATATATATATATATATATATATATATATATATATATAATATATAATAATAATAAATCCTTTTTCATAGGTATTGGCAAAGCATAGATAAAATAAGTAATGAAATAGAATAGCAGTTTTGGCTGCTATAAATTTTGACGTAGGTTCCTACAACTCAAATTCAAATTAACGAAGAAACGTGGAAGTGACGTCATGCTATTTCGAAATTCTCCGTTGAAAGTTGCCAGATTTAAATTAATTGGCTTATTCTTATTGGAGAATACCAGGAAGCTATTATTTACCCACGTTATTATTACCCCTATTATTTTAAAGTGTCTGATAGTTATGTCTTTTTACCTATTTTAAAAGGTTAAAGTAATTTTTTTTAAACTTGATAAGAATTCTGCTTCTGAAAGTCAGGTGACCCTAACATTATTATTATATCTTAACGTAATTGAGAAATTTTTTGGCAATTATTATTTTAATTATATTTGTAACTTATTCCTCAAGTTTTGCAATTAAATAAGAAAACAAATTATTATTATTATTATTATTATTATTATTATTATTATTATTATTATTATTATTATTATTATTATTATTATTATTATTATTATTATTATAATTCTATTAAAGTTAACCATCAAATGAGAAATTTTCTCTAAAGAAAATTTGTCCATTTTCTATTTAAATAAAGGGGAACTATTTTATTTTCAAAGTAATAGTAATTTTAATAATGACCATACTACTAATACAACTTCTTCTACTATTTTTACTATTATTATTATTACTACTAATAAAATAATTTTAAAAAAATATAAAAAATTATAACATTGTAGAAACTTAGGAAGCCAATGCAAAAATCTATGTAAAATTCAAAATATTGTATTATTTATTTTTTTTATTTCTTAGATTTATAAAAAAAAGTTACATTCATACATAATATTAAAGCGTAGGCTTGTATAGGTTCAGTTATATCAGTTAAAACAAAACAAAAAAATATATACGAATTCAAATTAAATATTAATTTTAATTTATTTATTTATTTATTTATTTATTTTTATTTTTTTTTTTGGGGGGGGGGGGGAAATCTACTTTTCAGATAATTATTTAAGTTTGCCAATAAATAGTAAAAAGGTCTTGAAAGTTGGATAAAATATATATATGATACAGATATTGATACTGATATAGATATTTAATATTCTAATCTAATACAGATTCGGATTCGAGTACAGAAACATATGATACAGATACAGAAAATTAATACATATACAAATGATGCAGATATAGATATTTAATATTCTAATCTGATACAGATTAGGATTCGAGTACAAATGCATATGATATAAATACAAATGATACAGATATTGATACAGATTAGGATTCGAGTACAAATGCATATGATATAAATACAAATGATACAGATATTGATACAGATACTGATACTGATACAGATACAGAAATTTAATATTCTAATATTATATATTTTAATAATTATTTTTTTATTTCTTTTTTTCAGGTATTTTTGGTGATAACTTTAAGCTCTTTCGAGAAACATCACGTGACCACATTCAGTCGCCATCAAAATTTAACGATTCTCTACGACCAAAATTATTTCCTAAATTACATATTTTTAGTTAACGAAAATATGGTTTCAATTAAAGATTTATAATATATATATATATATATATATATATATATATATATATATATATATATATATATATATATATATATATATATATATATATATATATATATATATATATATATATATATATATATATATATATATATATATATATATATATATATATATATATATATTTATTATCTGTTTACTTTATATGTACTGTAAGGAATATTTATTATGTTAAATAAATACTTTGTATGTGAACATAGAATGACGTCACAAGTACACATCGGGGCTCATCTCTAAGGGGTAATGAGAAAAGATATTCATGAAATTTCTTTTATGTATATCTTGTCTGGTGGGGGTGGACCAGAGACCTACCAATTTCCACCAGAGTTGGGGGGGAAAAAGTTTTAAATCTGGTCCTTAATGGCCGACATGACCCGATACACGGCTTTTAAAAGTGTGCAAGTCAAAGGAAGTTGGGGAAACAGATAAAAGGAGTGTGTTCCAGACTTTACCAGTAGAGTACATGTAAGATTGAGCATAGCGGTTAAGTCTGGAGTCGGAGAGTTGGACAAAGAAAGGGTGAGACTGTGTAGAAAGGCGTGTTGGTGGATGACGTCACGAGGGATTAGCGTACAGACTTATAGAAACTATGTATATACATACATACCCACGTATATATGTAAAATGAATGATTTTTGCACAGTGATGGTGTAAAATTCGTCTGTCGTTTATATAAAAAAAAAATATGTGTGACAATGATAAAGAGGAGAGTCGTCGTAAATATCTTACACTATCTTTGAAAGAGAGATGCGAAATAATGAAATTTCAAATAATAAAAATAAAATTAATTTGAGTATAAGTAAAGGGGGATTGGGGGATGGATTGAAGGAGGGATGGTTTGGAATGAGTTTACAAAGATGGAGAGAGGATAAGGGAGAAAAGAGAGAGAGAGAGAGAGAGAGAGAGAGAGAGAGAGAGAGAGAGAGAGAGAGAGAGAGAGAGAGAGAGAGAGAGAGAGAGAGAGAGAGAGAGAGTAAACCATAATATTTAAGTATTGAGATACGAGTGCATGTAAATGTTTGTTCATATAAACGCTCGAGTTTATATATGTGCATGTGTGTGTGTGTGTGTGTGTGTGCATGCGTACGCACATAAATTTCATGTCTTTTAAATAGCTCACAGACTATTATTTTTTAAAAGTAATGTTTACCCTGTGGTTGAGTACACTCGGGTAGGTTCTTTGAGAAGAGTGTACATGGCAGTTGACTATGAGCTTTCTCTCTGCGATTTCCTTTTGAACTGTCGTGGGGCAGAGGTAACACTCTTATGAGATAAATGGGTACGGTTCGAATACACATATAGCAGACTCTAATACTACATTTGAATACGTAATAGCTGTAAACTATATACCTGACGTTAAATTTATGTGCATAAATCTTCGGGGACCCACCACAAGACTTTTCATGGTGGCCCCTCCTTATATATATATATATATATATATATATATATATATATATATATATATATATATATATATATATATATATATATATATATATATATATATATATATATATATATATATATATATATATGGTACAGCGATACACTGATGTGTAACACTAAATACAATCGTTATACCTTTTTGTTTAACTCTATAAATCGAATTTGTTGAATATAAAAAGAAATACGAAGTAAAAAAACTGCTTATCTTGCTCTACTCACTTCTCTAAAGTTTAAGTTATTTTACCCAATTAGAAACAGCTATACAATATGTGCAGGACGGGCATCGAACGGCATCTTTCTCTAAAGTGAATGGTACGGTTTGGGACACCTCACCCACTGACTCCACCAATCACCAATCTGTGTTAAATTGAATTACATAGGAATATACATTATGTATGTGAGGGAAAGACACTGAGATAAGCTGCGGCTCCTCCCGGTTGGGAACTCTATTCTCAGCATGCCATGCATTTATAAAAAAAATATATAATACTTGACGATGAGTATGACCTGTCTATATCAGATGTCGAGTCCGAAAGTTCCAGGGATACATTACAATCCATCAATGAATTTGATGGAGAGAGCGAATAAATAAATAAAAATTTCAAAATTTTAAAAAAAATTTTTTTAAATTTTTATTTTCATATATATATATATATATATTATATATATATATATTATTATATATATATATATATATATATATATATATATATATATATATATATATATATATATATATATATATATATATATATATATATATATATATATATATATATATATATATATATATATATATATATATATATATATATATATATATATATTCTCTGGTGGGCAAAAGCCAGAGGCATACCATATTCCACTAGGGTTGGAAGGAAGTCAGAATCATAACCAGTTAATGGCTGACATGTCCCGATCAATACACCGCGTTTGATGGCGGGCAAGTCATAAGAAGTTGAGAAAATAGAAAAAGGAAGTGTGTTCCAGACTTTACCAAAAGAGTACATGTAGGATTGAGAATAATTATTAAGTTTGGGGTGAGAAAGTTGGACAAAGAAATGATGAGACTTTATAGAGAAACATGACGTATGCGCCCTTCTCAATGGAGGAGGTATGCGACGTGAGAGTTCAGAAGAGTAGTGTCCATTTATAATAGCGGCAGAGACTGCAGAGAATTAGTGAGAGCGGAAGAGTTGATAAGAAGAAAAGCCCTAGACTCCACCTTTTCAAGGAGAGCTATTAGGACAGGTCCCTCAGACAGTATATATATATATATATATATATATATATATATATATATATATATATATATATATATATATATATATATATATATATATATATATATATATATATATATATATATATATATATATATATATATATATATATATATATATATATATATATATATATATATATATATATATATAAGAAGAAAGAGAGCTCTGAGTAATAATAAAAATTATACAAAATATCAAAGAAATTTTTAAAAACAATTATACATTAAAAAGAATCGTAAAATAAATTTTTTTTTTTTTTTTTTTTTTTTTTTTTTTTTTTTTTTTTTTGGTTTCTGAACAAATGAAGAATTTCAAATATTTTCTCTTGTCTTTTAGATGTTAAGATTAACTCATTCCAGAAAGTGCTTCAAAGTGTTTACAACTTTCTTTCTCTTAGTATATATATATATATATATATATATATATATATATATATATATATATATATATATATATATATATATATATATATATATATATATATATATATATATATATATATGTATATACGCCCCTCCTTGAAAAGGGCTCTGCCTGTGAGTGGTGTTGAACTTATATATATATATATATATATATATATATATATATATATATATATATATATATATATATATATATATATATATATATATATATATATATATATATATATATATATATATATATATATAAGAATTATGTATGTTTGTTTTGAGCACATTATAATAGTATTTATATATATATCTTTATATTATCCTTATTATTCCTTTATTATTATTTTAATTAGGTATATGCCTTATCATATTTCTTACGAGATTTTGCGTGTATTGTTTCTTTGTGCGTATCTTTGTGAGTGTGTGTGTGTGTGTGTGTGTGTGTGTGTGTGTGTGTGTGTGTGTGTGTGTGTGTGTGTGTGTGTGTGTGTGTGTATGATCATGGATGTATGTTTCATTTCCTCAATGTTGATTTTTTAAGTAAAAACAAAATCTCAAAAATTTAAATAAAAGAAAAATAAGAATTTATAAAGGAAAAAATTAAACTAAAAATTTTTAAAAATAAAAATAAAATAATAAAGAGAAATATACGTTATTGAAAGTATGAAAGAATAAATATTATCAATGAAGGTTTTAAACATAGATTGACGACTGGTTATTCTAGCAAATTGTATTAACATAAGTTATTTTTTTTGAACAGAACCCTGCATCTGTCAAAAGTGAGTCCATTACTACTACTACTCACACCATGATCTACCTTTTACACCCTTTACCTTGACGCTATCTACTGCGGATTCGAGTATATAAAACCCCCCAAAATGGAAATATTTATAATTATATATATATATATATATATATATATATATATATATATATATATATATATATATATATATATATATATATATATATATATATATATATATATATATATATATATATATATATATATATATATCAGTGCTTTTAAATTAATCTAGGTACCTTAACACTAGAAATAATTATAATGCAAATAATGAAAATGATCAATTTCAGTCATTACAAAAAAGTCCTAACATTTTTTTCAATTTTCTGTCTTTTCTACATTATCATAGAATCAATAGGAAAGGATGTAGCCACACACGTAAGTTTATTATTATTATTATTATTATTTTTATTTATTTTTTAAAGTTGCCTTGGAGTCGTCAACGCCCATTTTTGTGACGTCATCGCTAGGGGTTGATATTTTATAGTTTTCAACTATAGTAAGTAAACATTTATTCTTCAACCATTTATCTGACTTATAAATCCTGTAAATGGAGTCAGAAAATTCATATCAAATAATTAAGGTAAGCTGTTTTCCATTATTTTATATTCTTTTTATTTTACATTATTGATATTTTCTTTCGATTATCTTTCTCAACTGTGAGCTGTTTATGGGAACAAAATATATCGTATAAAACATAATTAGCATCTTGGCAATTGACTCGCAGAGTTATATCTGCTATAACTCTTATAGACTATTTTTATATAGAAAATTAATGGACTGCCATTGGACTCGAACCAGCAACCTTTAAGATAGTAAGTCTTACGCATTGACCACTAGGCTATGGCGGTTCAATAATCTGTGAGAGTTATCGCAGACATTAAAATGATGATTAACTGTCTTCGAGAGAGGGACTCGACCTTTGACCTCGTTGCCCTTTGCTTGAGTTGCGGTCGGGGAAGTTTTTTGGAATTGACATTATGACTGTAGATCATGAGCAGTTCAATTGAGATTTTTTTTTGAACCACCATACCTAGTGGTCAACGCGTAAGGTTGCTGGTTCGAATCCAATAGCAGACATATATATATATATATATATATATATATATATATATATATATATATATATATATATATATATATATATATATATATATATATATATATATATATATATATATATATATATATATATATATATATATATATATATATATATATATATATATATATATATATATATATATATATATATATATATATATATATATATATATATATATATATATATATATATATATATATATATATATATATATATATATATATATATATATATATATATATATTTAGGAGAAAAGTTTTAATGAAATCTTTTAGGGGATGTTAAGATATTTTCGTGTATTCAAAATTTGACGCACGAATTGAACTTGTGCCTAGGTATAGTTAGGTTTGGTTAGGTTAGGTCAGGTTAGGTTTAGTTAGATTAGTGATGGATCTCATGTCATATTTTCTCATTTGCGGATGCGGATATAGAATTTTTGTGAAGTGCGGATGCGGATGTAGAATTTTCGCAAATGCAGATGTGGATGAGGATGTAAAATTTTCGCAAGTGCGGATACGGATGCTGATGTTAATTTTGATGAGGATTATCCGCACATGTGGATGCGTGTGCCATCACTATACTATATATATATATATATATATATATATATATATATATATATATATATATATATATATATATATATATATATATATATATATATATATATATATATATATATATATATATATATATATATATATATATATATATATATATATATATATATATATATATATATATATATGTTTTTTAGTTGTTGAATATAAAAACAGCACAGTTAAAAGTAAACATATATATATATATATATATATATATATATATATATATATATATATATATATATATATATATATATATATATATATATATATATATATATATATATATATATATATATATATATTAAATATATATATTATATATTAAAAACCCAATAATAAAACGGTAAAATTGTTTGGCAAACGTTTTCGGATCAAGTCCCTTCTCTTAAACAGTCGCTGTATTTAATTCCTTCTTGTTCAATAGGTTTGGCAGTCTCGCGCATTATGGTTTTTCGCAAGGAGAACGTTAGCCCCCATCCTTTGCTTCCGTGGGGGAAGGGGTTTTGTGATCTCTCGGGGGTGCAAACATTCGATACATACTCTCGGCGACTCGAACTATTCCTTCTATTGGTGCGTTCTCGATCATAGTTTGCAGCGAAATTTGTATAGGGATTGGCATTTCTGATAAAAACAGTTCTCTCATGAACTTTGCGTCGTTGTTCAACAATAAAGAATAATTAAAGTGCACGAAGGCACCTCTTACTCGTTCCAAATATTCGGAGGTCTCTCGTCTGGCTTTATCTCATGTTGGAAAACCGATCTAACACTTTCTCTAAGGAATGGTGCATACGTGGCTTCTATGTCCTGTAGCAAATCACTGTAACAATTGATGCTCAAAGGGAATTTTAATTTAGCAATTAGGATAGTGGGTAATATAGTACATAAAAATTTTACCTTCTCTTTAGGGTCATGGATGGAATACAACTTAAATACATTGTTTATGTTATTTACCCAGTTGATTGCGTCTATTTCATCAAATCGGAACAAATTGCTTGAATATAGTGGCCGGTGGTAGGTGGAGGAGAAGTAGGGGAGTTGGGGAATTCAATTCTACTGTTCTTGTGTCTTTAAGTTGAGACCCGGGATGGGAGGGGGGGGGGAAGAATTCTCCTCCCTCTCGCTAAGAGGATCGTTGTCGATTGGTGGTGGAGATGGCATTTCCTTTTTGTTGGGTACTTTAGCGTCTTTGGGGAGGTTCTTTTTCCCCTTTCCCCTAATGAACCTTGCTTTTGGGAGAATTTTTCTAAAGCGTGCCATTATTTAACATTCTTTTCCTTGGGATCTCTTTGAAATTACATTTCCTCTATTTTCTTAGGTGTCTGTTTGTACTGGTACAAAAGGAAAATGTACACTTCACTTATTATCACTACATGAACTAGACGAACATAAGGGAGCGTAGGTACGTCCAAGGGTCTCTTTCGAAAACTGGTTCGCTGATGGTGTGAGCTATCCTAAGTTTGAAAGCTCACAGGGAGTTGCATTTACTGGAAAGGGTTACCTTAATGGCAGAAAGATATGTGGACAATATCCTTCTGGAATATTTAGTGCCTTTTACACTTTTCACAGACGACACATTCTTATTACTCCACGACAAGGCCAGACCGCACACTGCAGCAGTTTTCCTCCTGTACTTTGAAGATGTGGGAGTATACCTGCCCGTATATGCCAGAAAACGGAACTAAAAACCTTTAAAACATATTTGGGGCATATTGGAAGGCGTATCAGAGCCTGAGTAATTGGTCCGTTAAAACTTAGGGAACTGGCTGACTCGTTGACAAAGGAATGAGACAATATCCAGCGAGACAGAAAAGGTCAGAGGAAGTATGGAGGGTCAGAAAAGGCGCTACAAACCATTAATTAGAAATTATATAACTTTCTGTTTTGTCTTTTGCAGTTTTTATTGTTACATTACACTGTAAATTTTCCATCTTCATAGTTTTCCTCATCATTACTTCTGTTCCTATCAAATTTTAGTAACTCCTGCAGGACAAACCTTCTTTATGTAAATAATTTTCTGACATCTAACAACAAACTTTCACTTTCAATTCAAGCACGTTGTGGTGTCATTTTGCTATAAATATAAATGCGTTGATTTGGTCCAAGAGCATATATATATATATATATATATATATATATATATATATATATATATATATATATATATATATATATATATATATATATATATATATATATATATATATATATATATATATATATATATATATATATATATATATATATATATATATATATATATATATATATATATATATATATATATATATATATATATATATATATATATATATATATATATATATATATATATATATATATATATATATATGTGTGTGTGTGTGTGTGTGTGTGTGTGTGCTTAACTTAATTCTCACTTTAAACAATAAATTATCAAAGACTATAATCATTTAAAAATGAATTTAATAAAAAATAAACCTTATTAACTCAGTACATGTGATTTTTGTTACAGAGAATTCTCATTCACATGCAGTGAAGAAGTTACAAATCTTGGGTTCCACCAGAAGGTCATATCATATTCTTTTTTGAATAACTCCAAGAGATATTGGATAGGTTTCAATGAAATCATGCAGAACATCTCGGTATTTTACCCAGGTTGGAGGGTTCGTGTTTATGCTTCATCGCCTGATATATCATTTCTTCAATCAATTATGGGAAATTGGACATTTGTTTATTTTTGTGATATTGATAATCTTCCTCCACCGATTTACTCCGTCAGATTTTATCCTGTTACAATGTGGAGGTTTGCTCCTTTGGGTGACGATCAGGTGGATGTCATGCTATCAAGGGATCTCGATTCAGAGGTATGATGATTTCATATATAATGGATGAATGATATGAAATGTTTTGTATTGAGATAAATTCTGAAACACAGTCAAATTGAGATAAATATCTGGTCTCTAATAACAATATTTCAATTAGATTTTTCACTTCTTACTCTCATTAATTAAAAAACTTTTACGTTTATAAAAGCAAACTAAAAAAATATTAAACTTTTAGCAGAGTATGATAATTTTATCCAAAATAAGAAGTAAGCTAAAACTTTCCGTTTCCCAGTCTATCATAAAACATTTAAAGAATCCTTTCCTCACCCACACTTGTCCTTTTAAATGAATGATAATCCTGTACTTCAAAATTATTCATATCCAACTTTTAAAACGTAATTTTGCATATACAATAATGAAAGGTTTATTACTAATACTTTTTTATGTTTAGAGATTTAAGAATATTTTCATATATGTTTAAGAACACATTGAAAAATCTTGATTCAAATATTTCCCTCGCAATTCATGATAGACTTCAAGTGCAAGTGGGAAAATCAATTCAAAGACACTTCGAATAAATGAAAGACTGCCCTAATTTTAATCAGTTTTTAATCAGTTCTTCTACAAAGCTTCCGAAACGATGAATATTTTTGCCGCCTCCAAATTCACTTCCACCTTCATAGTTTTATAATTTTAAGGGTCTAGCTCCGGCGTAAGAAGTCTTTATTTTGACTTACAGTTTACAAATCAAACTACTTTATAATAAAATTTTGCTTCTTTTTGGCCCCAACTTTTGTTTCAGCTGGAAAAAAAATTTAATGAGCATTTACCAATAACATTGCTGCTGTGTGGCAACCTTGGTTTTAGATATCAAAAACTCATCAAATTTGTAAAACGATTAAAATACTATACATAAACCTCAGGGTAGGACAATGATGAAGCTATTATTCTTTTACAAGATATAGTTTTATGAAGAATTTTGTTGAAATAAGCGTCTCTTATTAATGAGTTGTTCTGATGTTTGTGTCTAATAATTTTTAAAAAACTTATTTACTTATTTTAACATTATTTTTGTTCTAAAAAAAGATTTTGAAAAGAGAATATGATGCTGTTTCGGAGTGGCTGAACTCGACAAACAAATCTCTTCACATCATGCGTGACCATCAGCTTCACTGCGTTACCATGCTTGGAGGAACGTGGGGAATAAGAGTTACGAAACCCTCGGAAAGGAGAAGACTAAAGATCATAAGACAAAAAATGTTTAAGAGTGTGTTTAATAAAACAGAAGAAACAAGAGATGATCAAACTTATTTGACGGTAAATTTTAATGATGACGTTTCAGAGTGTTTTGTTTTTAAGTACAAGACAATGTTACAAAAATATATAAATTTTAATGATAACGTATCCGAGTGTTTTGTTTTTAAGTACAAGATGATGTTACAAAAATAGATAAATTTATCGTTTCCTAATTTTTTTTTTGTAAATTATTAATTACATCATCATGTAACAATTGTTTAAAATATATTTGTTCATTTGTTAGTATGTTTTTTTTTCTTAATTACTTACATACATTTGCTTTCACCAAAAGTAAGTGCTAATGAGTTGATTTTGTTTCTATACATTTTTATTATATTTTTTTTAATCCGCTATTATGTGTGTGTGTGTGTTTATTATTTATTTATTTATTTATTATTTATTTTGAATGAGGTTTTAACAACTGTAACAAGGTTTGCTACTCCAATTAAGAAAAATGTTTCGTTTCAAATGTTTTTTTTTCTCTTTTAACTTTTTAGTTTTAAGTTAATTAGTTGTAGGTATTAGGATATTGCCATGTTATGTTATTTTTTTCGTTTATAGTATACTGTTAGTTTGTTTTATCGTCCTTTTTCGTAGTTTTATCGATTCCAATAAATTTATTTTATTTTTTATTTTTTGTTTTTAAACGGGTTTAAAAGTTTTTCTGTTTGGGTCATTATATTTTAAATTTATTTATTGTTTATTGAGTGTGGATTGGTTTTTGTGGTTATTGCTCTGAATGGCATCTCTGCGTGTTTGGGGTCATGGGGGTATAGGGATGGGCGCAAGCGTGGGTTTTCTATTGACTTTGCTAACGTCCGTGATCTAAGTGTTAATTTCTCATCTGTTGAGCACAACGTTTCTAATTCTCATCCCTGAAACCCAGTTATCAAGGGATTTCTTCTCTAGTAAACTAAATATCTCTAACTATAATTTATTTTATAATTTATTTTATAATTTATGAGAAGACAATACTTGAAGGAACAAACCTTTCGCTTCTACCATGATATTCTTCACTTGATTTTGAACGTATTTACCAATAAGCAAATAATGAAATGATTTTATTCTGTTTCGTAAAAGTAATTTCGTAAATCTTTATAATTACTAACTTCTACACCATTTGCTCTTCTAACTTTATAATTTTAGTTTAAGTACTTGTTTATTTTTTATTCATAAGTATTTTCTTATTTATTCAGACGAAAATGTGCATTTTCGCTCATTTTCAATTGGAAATTGATAAATACTACGGTCAACTATGAAGGAAGTAATGGTTTATATTATAATTATGATATAAAAGTAGTTACCAAGAATAAAATTTCAGTTATTAATCATTCAATAAAACAAATTTATTAATTTTAAATTTCAGTATTTCATTTCTCAAATTCCTGATATTTTAAGGTTTTTATCACGATATTTATTTCATTCAGATAATATTGTGGCCAGAATTCAATACGGATTTCATAGCCCATGATAGTTTCTGTTGTAATGGATTGAAGGGTTCTTCTCCATTTCCAACACGCAGAGAGGATGGGAAATACGTGGGAGCCTCAATGTAAGTTTAAAGATCAATTTTATTATTACAAATATTTTCCATATATTAATTAAATTAAACAGTATTATCGAACTTTCTTTTGAAGGGAAATCAAATTTTATTATTCATGTTAAATGGCAGTAATAATCACATGGAAGTTATATATATATATATATATATATATATATATATATATATATATATATATATATATATATATATATATATATATATATATATATATATATATATATATATATATAATATATAAAGGCCGGAAGCCTGCCAAATTCCATCGGAGTTGGAAAAAAAAACAATCTTGGACGATGGAGGCCGACGTGTCCAGATACACGGCGTTTGAAAGTATGCGAATCAAAGGAAGTTGGGAAAACAGATAAAGGGAGTGCATTCCACCCTTTACCAGTAGAGTATATGTAAAACTGAGCATAGCGGTTAAGTCTGGGAATTGAGCAGAGAAAGGATGAGATTGTGTAGAAAGGCGTGTGGCTCGAGCTCTCCTCAATGGAGGAGGTATGCGACGAGAGAGTTCAGAAGAGCAGTGTCCGTTGTAATAGCGATAGTATAGAGATAGCATTCGACGGGGAAAAAGAGATTGGAGGGTTAGTAAGTGCAGGAGAGTTGATGATACGAAAAACCCTAGACTCCACCTTCTCCCGGATAGCTGTATGAGTGGAACCACCCCAAATGTTTGAAGAATACTTCATATAGGGGCGAACAACACCCATGTAGAATGCAAGCAACTGGGGTGGCGTGAAGATATTCTGAAGGCGCCTCAGAATACCCAACCTCTTAGAAGCTTGTTTAGAAAGAGAAGTAATGTGATCTTTCCAAGAAAGATCACGAGAAAAAGATACACCGAAAATATTAAGAATGTTTGAGTTGTGTGGAAGATTGTGTCGAGTGAAGAGATGGAAGAACTGAGTTTTTGAGGCATTGAAAACAACCATGTTTTCTCTGCCCCAATTTGAAATACGAGAAAGATCAGAGGTTAGTTGCTCTAAGGCTACCCTTCACGAGTCTATCAACTGCTGTTGGGAGAGACATCTTTCAAACTGAAAGGAGTAATGAAGGGTGGAGTCATCAGCACAGGAGTGGATAAAAGATGAGGTAATAGAGAGAAGGTAATTAATGAAAATTGTTGGGGATAAGAGAACACTGAGAAACACCACTATTAATACATTAGCAAATCCAAAATACCTTTTCTTAACAATTTTGAGTGGATAATATTGTCTGGATGCGTGAAGTCTCTAGAACCATATGAAAAATTACATAAAAGATTAATGAATCAACATCTACAATTAGGGATGACTTAACTTTTATAGTTAGCCATCATCATTGCTTGAAGATTATGAGAAGGGAAAATAAATTATTAGTTATTTGACGCAAATTTTGAAAGTCGAACTTAACAGATTTAACCAACTTGAGAATGACGATATATATAGAGTAGCGACATATCTTAATCCAAGGTATAAGGGTAAAATTTTCTCGTCTGTTTATATAACTGATCAAGTAAAACAATCTGTCTCGGATTTGTGACGACATGAAATTTGAAAATGAACATTTAGAGGATGCCGAACCAGAAAAGAAAACGAAAGAGAGATACTTCAACAGCACCTTGTTCCAGTATGCATGTGTCACTAACTGAGACTTTAATATAATTCTTGCTTCCAGTAGTGATGAATAGAAGAATATCGCAAACAGCACATCAATAAAATTCATTGAAAAGTACCACAAAGGAAAAACGGATTGGTCCACTGTAAAATGTCTTAAAATGGTGGAAATATAAAAGCAACGAATATCCAGATATAGCAAAATTTGCTTGCACATTCTTAACCTGTCCTCCAAACAGTGTTGACAGCGGACAACCTTCCAGTGGCGCTGGACATATTTATGAAGACAGACGCGCCTGACTTCATGAAAATTAAAAAAGAAAAACTTTTATTTTTGAAACAAATGACTACCCATAATAAAATTTGAGTATTAACAAGGAATAAATAAATTTAATTAACCACTTTTCATAAGGGTGGAGGTTGGGGAAAGTGGTTGGTGGAGATACTTGAAGAGTTCGGTCCCCGTCACGTATCCTGGACACAATTTATGTGTAACAAAAACTCATCAATATTATTGAAAATTCTTACAGAGATAAGGAAGTAAATCCAATGCTATATATATATATATATATATATATATATATATATATATATATATATATATATATATATATATATATATATATATATATATATATATATATATATATATATATATATATATATATATATATATATATATATTCATTTTCAGATTCGGAAGTGACAATCCAAGTGGTGTAATAAACCCATTGGAATGTCCACCAATTTGTAGACCTAAAAACCACGAGGACTGGGAACACTGCTATATATATATATATATATATATATATATATATATATATATATATATATATATATATATATATATATATATATATATATATATATATATATATATATATATATATATATATATATATATATATATATATATATATATATATATATATATATATATATATATATATATATATATATATATATATATATATATATATATATATATATCCGCCCCCCAGGGAGGGTTATTAGCCCTGTTAGTAGGTTCATTCGAGGTTATGAACCAAGGGATTCACGGGCCGACGGCAAACATCCACTGGCTGGCCAGGTCTATCACAGATGTAGACTTTCATTCCACCTGCAGTAAGCATTCCGCAGATGTACTTATTCACGCATAAGTAGGCGGGGCTAAGCACAAGAGAGAACCGCCCAAATTTCTCTACTCCGACCAGGCCACGAACCCTGGACCTCTCACTAGCAAGGCGAGTGCTTGATCGTCTGAGCTACGGAGTCGTTATATATATATATATATATATATATATATATATATATATATATATATATATATATATATATATATATATATATATATATATATATATATATATATATATATATATATATATATATATATATATATATATATATATATATATATATATTATATATAT
>SEYY01019147.1:50000-55000 GCA_009176605.1 Armadillidium nasatum | reverse complement strand
CGAGTCAGGATTCAGCATCGATTTGCATCTTTCTCCGTCCTTCATGAACATCTCCATCCATCAAATGTCTCTTTTGGGGCATCTGATGTTTTCTTAGAGAGTCTTCCAAAAAGTCACTCCATCTCTTTCTGGGTATCCTTCTTGGCTTAGTGCCTTCAGGCCTCCACTTACATCTCTTTTTTTTTCTTGACACTCTTCCCTCCTTCATTCTCTCCACTTGTCCCCACCATCTCAACCTTGCTGCATCTATTTTGTTATTTATAGGTCTTACACTTTCATATTCTCTGATTCTCTCATTTCTCACTCTCTATTTTGGCCTTTCTTGCAATAACCCTTTGAACATTCATTTCAACCGTCTGTTTTCTATTTTAATCTTTCATTGTCACACTCCGGGTCTCAGCCCCGCAAGAGTATTGGTGTCAGAACTCCCTCAGAGATGACCCCTCTTCACCTCCATTCCTATCTGTCTGTTAGGAATGGGTACAATGCCCTTACTGCTCTATCATATTGTTCGAATCTTCTTTTGTTTCCAGTGAATCTCCTCCTTCAAATACTCCTCCAAGATATTTATATCTTTCCATGTTTTTTTCTTTCTTTTTCCTCAATCTACACCCTCATTTCCACTCCCTTCTCACGACTCTCTGTAATTATCTCTGTTTAATCGACATTTGTACTTAAACCGGCTTCTTTAAATAATAATAATAATACTAATAATAATAATAATAATAATAATAATAATAATAATAATAATAATAATAATAATAATAATAAGAAAAAGAAGAAGTAAAAAAAGAAACAAGATAAAGATAAAGAAAAAGAAAAAGAAATAGTAATTATAATTTCAAGAAAATAAAAATATAATAGTAAAATAATAAGTAATAATAATAATAATAATAATAATAATAAATATTTAAACAATAATGTTAGTAATAATAATAGTAAAATAAAAATTGCTCAATAATCAAATCAATCAAAATCAAAAAAAACTTTTGTTGGGGTAAAAGGAAAAAATATTCACGATAGTGTACAAAATAAGAATACAAATATATATTTTTAACATTTTTTTTCTTTCTTTTTATTTGAAAAGGACTTCTTGGGTGACGAATTCGTCCTATGAACCCAAATTTTGTTTCAAACTTTTTAAATTTAATACAAAGGTAAATATCTTTTATACACAAAATGTACTACATAAAAAATGATCAAATCTACTTCGTTTATATAGATACATTGCAAAAAATAATCAAATTTCATAAAAATAATAGTAGTAATTAAGATAGTATTAATAATAATACCAGGAATAATAATAATAATAATAATAATAATAATAAAAATTTTTAAATTTATTTATTATTATTATTATTATTATTATTATTATTATTATTATTATTATTATTATTATTATTATTATTATTATTATTATTATTATTATTATTATTGTTATCATTATTATAATTACTATAATTAGTTCATTATCATTACACTATTATTATTTTAATATTCATTATCAATTATTATTATAATTATTATTATTATTATCGTTATATTTAAATCCAGCTTGTTATTATCATAGTTATGTTGCTATTAACATTATTAAGGGTAAAAAAAAAGCATTCCCTTCTATGCATAACAAAATGCGAAGTTTTTAACAATTCGAATCGGAAGTTAACTTCATTTTATGATAAATTTTTCGATTCATGAATGAAATTGCAATTAGTTCAACATCAAACCCGGATGGTTCTCTCAATTAACAATATGCAAGTCTTGTCAAACTTTTGACATAGGGGAATGCTTAAATAATAATAATAATAATAATAATAATAATAATAATAATAATAATAATAATAATATTATATTATATAATATTAATAATAATAATAATAATATAAATAATAATAATGATAATAATAATTAATAATAATAATAATAATAATATAATAATAATAATAATAATAATAATAAATAATAATAATAATAATAATAATAATAATAATAATAATAAAATAATAATAATAATAATAATAATAATAATAATAATAATAATAATAATAATAATAATAATAATAATAATAATAATAATAATAATAATAATAATAAATAATAATAAAATAATAATAATAATAATAATAATAATAATAATAATAATAATAATAATAATAAATAATATAATAATAATAATAATAATAATAATAATAATAAAATAATAATAATAATAATAATAATAATAATAATAAAATAATATAATAATAATAATAATAATAAAATAATAAAATAATAAAATAATAAAAATAAAAATAATTTATAATTAATTAAAAATAAAAATAATTTAATAATATAATAATTAATTATAATAAATAATAATAATAATAAAATAATATAGTAATAATAATAATAATAATAATAATAATAATAATAATAATAATAATAATATAATAATGATAATAATAATAATATAGATAATAATAAATAATAATAATAATAATAATAATAATAATAATAATAATAATAATAATAATAATAATAATAATAAAATAATAATAATAATAATAATAATAATAATAATAATAATAATAATAATAATAATAATAATAATAATAATAATAATAATAATAATAATAATAATAATAATAATAATAATAATAATAATAATAATAATAATAATAATAATAATAATAATAAGTTAAGAGAAAGTTCGCAATGAAATAATATAACTGGAGATTTATTTATAATAAATTCAAATGTGAGTTCTCCGCCTCTATCATCAGAATTAGAGGAAAGCAGCTGAAGTTACCAAGAATAAAAAAATCGAAAGAGAAAAGTTTATAATTTCAGAGTTTAGCGTTCTCACTAATGTTAGAAGATAGAAATAATTAATATGTGAGTTACCAAGGAAGGAGTCGATTCTATCACGAGGAAAGTTTAAAAGGCTTCGAATCGGTAACACGAGAACTAATTAAACCTTTCATGAAATTTGGGCAATATTATCAGCTTTTTTAAAAGAAAAGAAGAAGAGAGAACAAGTAAAATCATCCTAACCACTGAGTTTAATTTAAAGGAGAAAGCATGTAGCGGGGATGAATTTACATAAAGCATTACGAATTCTATAAAAAATGTAATTATTAAAAGGTCAAATCATAGTAAAGGACATGTATATCAGTAACTGTATGATGGTGTTTGTGAACTCAACGTAAGGTATCTCCGAGGGTATTTATAACAAACGCTATATATATATATATATATATATATATATATATATATATATATATATATATATATATATATATATATATATATATATATATATATATATATATATATATATATATATATATATATATATATATATATATATATATATATATATATATATATATATATATATATATATATATATATATATATATATATATATATATATATATATATATATATATATATATATATATATATATATATATATATATATATATATATATATATATATATATATATATATATATATATATATATATATATATATATATATATATATATATGATCATGGCTTTGAATTTTAGCTTGCGATTTAGAGGGGAATATTTACATGGCAAGGAGCAGAACCTACGGCCATGTTGAATTAGAAGCATCCTAGAAGTGTTCTCTTTATAGAAGGTTTGAGGAATGTACGAGTCATAAAACAAAAAGAGAGAGAAAAAGATGTTCCAACTAAACTAATTACATCTAGACCAATTTATATGTTATTTGATTTCCGTGAAGGGCTTCAGCATTCTAATATATATATATATATATATATATATATATATATATATATATATATATATATATATATATATATATATATATATATATATATATATATATATATATATATATATATATATATTAACTGTATCTAACATTTATACTTATGGTTAAGTGGTAACAAGAACATTTTTCAGTCAAGTTGTGACAATACAATAAACCATAAGTAATATTAAATTTATTACTCTCTTCTTCCGTTACAATTGAACAAATAATGATCCATGTTAATAAAAGAAGTAGAGCAATAATGGAAATAATTGATCCGGAACCCAATGGCATTTGGAGTCTTATCAAAACAGATGGGAAATGAAGAACTCTTAAAGATCCGTTATTTATTAAAGGGACGGAATGTTTGAATATGTTTGAAAGTTTTATTTTAGATTTGAGTTGATTAAAATTAGCATAATTTTCTTATCAAGAACTCTCGCTTTGATTGTGGAAGATGCTTGAACAACTGAAAAAAAAAGTATATATATATATATATATATATATATATATATATATATATATATATATATATATATATATATATATATATATATATATATATATATATATATATATATATATATATAAAGATGGAGGTCGTAGCTCCATTCGAAGTGGGGGTGATAGGATCGACTAGACTATTCCGTTTCACTCTGTTTCCGTTTGGTTCATTCCATTTCTCAATTCACCTTCTCAGAAGGTCTCTGGTGTACCCTTGACCATATTGAAGTGCCTATATTCCCACTACCTTCCATCTTCTTCACATGAACCTCTCAAATTTACAAGAGCTTACTCGTAAATTTCCTTTTAAAAAATTAAAAAAATGTCGAAATTTAAAGCTGCCACAGAGAAGTGTCGATGCGTGGCTTCCAAAAATAGCTCTTCATCAATCCCCTCCCCCCATCACCACTTGGGAGTTAATGGCCTCCGATGATGTGGTTGGTGCCACCAAGATCTTGATGCAAGGCTTGCTTTGGTACACGGTCTTCATTTTTGAATGATTTTTTGCAATATTAGCCGTCTCTTGTTTAATTTTGTCTTCACGTCTCTACTCTCTATCCTCAAATTTCAGAAAAAGGCGGATGGTACGCTTATTTGCCCAACGGTGTTTTCTGTTCTCGTGTATCCAGTTTGAGTATTTTGTATTTTTCACTATAAGATTTAACCTTTCTTGCAACTCTACAACTAAATTTATTCATTCTGTTAACATATAT
>SEYY01019147.1:27500-30000 GCA_009176605.1 Armadillidium nasatum | reverse complement strand
ATGATGTTGGTGTCACCATGAATTTGCAGCCGGCTGTTCCAAATGCACGGTCTGTTTTTTTCATTAATCTCTGCAACATTCACGGTCTTCAATCCAATTTCCACTTGTTGAACAACACATCTTTTCTTCTAGACCTCACCTCTTTTTTTTTTTCCGAAACTCAGATGTTTGACCGTTCTGATAGTAAACCCTTTTCTGTTTCCTCCTACTGTCTCTATCCTCAAATTTCAGCCAAAGCCGGTTGTTGAGCATACGTGTTCAACAATGTTCTTTGTTCTCGTGTCTCTAATTTGGAGTCTTCCAAAGTTTTCACCTTATGTCTTAAGCTCTTTGTCATTCTTCGACAAAAATTTATTTGTTCTGTTTATTTATTTCCTAATTCTACTGACTATCCACTGAAATGCTACAAACGTTTCCTCGCAATGGGAGGGGTCATTCCTTCGGAAGACTTGAAAAGATGGAAGAGGATACAGAAATAAGATGATCGGAGGAAACCAGAGGATGAAAGAGTTTAACTATATAGGGAGAAGGATTAGAAGTTAGAAAAAATGTCTAGAATGTTGGGTTCATCTTCAAAGCGATCAGGGATACGAGTAGGGAGCTTTACTAACTGCTCAAGGTCAATTTGGATAGCAAATCAGGAGGTACGTTCGCCAGCTAGTTCATCAGAACTAGAAGAAAGCTATTGGTGGTGGTGGTGAACATTGAAATCAGCTAATATGATGATTTCAGAGAAAGGAGAAGAAGTGAGAATGTTCTCTATTTTGGAGTTTAGATTCTCGAAGAATTTGGGATAGTCAGTAAAATTAGGAAATAGATAAACAGAACAAATGAATATAATCGTAAAACGACAAGAGATCCTGATCCACAAGGTAGAAGGCTTTAAATTAGAGACACGAGAACAAAGAACATCGGTGCGTATGTATGCACCACAACCAACTTTGGCTGAAAATTGAGGATAAAGACAGTAAAAAAAAAAAGAAAGAGGTGAGGTCTAGAAGAAGAGATGTGACGTTCAACAAGTGGAAATTGGATTGAAGACCGCGAATGTAGCAGAAATTAATGAAAAAAATAGACGATGCATCAGGATAAGTCGGCTGCAGAGTTGTGATGACGCCAACCCCATCACGGGAGGCCACAAGCTCCCAAGTGGTGATGGGGGAAGGGGTGGATATGGGGCTATTTTTTGGAAGTCGACTCTCGGGGCTTTTAGACGCCATCATTATTAATTTTCTTTTTTAAAAAGGATTCGTTTCTTGTAATAGTGCTTTTTTTTTGTGTGTGTGTGTGTGTAGGAGAGCCTACTCTGTGTAGAAGAGGGTAGAGATGAGCACGAAAGGGAGATAACCATTGGTCACCGGGATGAGATGGGAAGTACCCTTAACATCCTATATACCCAATGGGGTAATCTCATCGCCTCGGAAACGCTACTTACCTCCCTAATATATATATATATATATATATATATATATATATATATATATATATATATATATATATATATATATAATATATATATATATATAAATATGTGCAGGAAAAATGCTCTTACGAGTCCCAAAATTGTAGGAAATTTTCCTCGTGGGAGATCCATGTTTAGGTGCAGTTTTTGTTACTTCTAGATAGAATTACGATGCAGAAACTCTCGTCGATTCCAATTTCCCTTCGTACTTGAACATAACAAGTGGCGACATCCAACCCTTCCACTGCTCCCAATTCAAATGAAATCAACATTCTGAAAATAATTATTAATTGTTTAATTAAAGAATACAGGACACTTAATTAGAATAAAATATGCGTAAATCCTTTGTCCTTAAAAAAAAGAAATTTTCCCTCAAAATCCACATCCACGAATTCACAAACCATACAACACTCTTACCTTATATTGTCTCAAAGAAGCACATTCTTAATGCCCTCAAACATCATAATATTCAATTCTTCAGTAAATTTCTCTCATTAAAACTCACCTACAAAAATTACCAAACACTGTGCAGGCAATCTATACAGAGTTTCAAAGTAACAATTTCTCCCTGGAAATCGTCAATATTTCCTTCACTTCCCTCTTCTTAACAAGTGACACTGCTCCTCCAAGATTACAATCCAAAACTTGCCCACATCTTCAACTTAGATTAAGAATGGGCATAACTCCTACCAGACCGCCTGTCTAATCAACAATCCCTTAACTAGCAGAGACATTAATATTATAAGCAATCTACATTTTCTTTGATTTTTAAACAACTGAAGCTGACCCACTTTCAAGCTTCTCTGGCACAACCTTCCCTTACATAACTTTCTGTTTATTTACCCTGCCTTTAATCCCACATTGCAATGAATCCATGCTTTGTACGATGAATATCTTTCCATCTTAATATATATATATATATATATATATATATATATATATATATATATATATATATATATATATATATATATATATATATATATATATATATATATATATATATATATTTCATCTAGACTTCAAGAGACTGATATT
>SEYY01019147.1:2500-7500 GCA_009176605.1 Armadillidium nasatum | reverse complement strand
TTCTGAAAATGAAAGCTAAGATATATATATATATATATATATATATATATATATATATATATATATATATATATATATATATATATATATATATATATATATATATATATATATATATATATATATATATATATATATATATATATATATATATATATATATATATATATATATATATATATATATATATATATATATATATATATATATATATATATATATATATATATATATATATATATATATATATATATATATATATATATATATATATATATATATATATATATATATATATATATATTATATATATATATATATATATATATATATATATATATATATATATATATATATATATATATATATATATATATATATATACAGATCGCCACCACTCACTCCTTTTCAAGAAGGGGGCATACACAAAGGAAGAAAACTCGCTAAAACACACACCTAACGCACAACCCTCAGGTGGGCGCAGACGAAAGCCTTGAAGAGCGGAAGATTAAATACAGGGGGAAAATAGATGATTGTGGATAGTTCCACAGAACAGAGATAGCTAGAAAGAAGGAGGCACCGTAACAGGCTAGCCTGGGGTTTCCTACGTTCACACAAAATTCGTGCAAAAGCAGGGCACCCCTTGTTCAACGAGGACGATACAACGGTGGGGGAATGCGAGAGGCCAATTCCCTCGAACACCTGCCATTGTTGTACCTATAGAAAAGAGATAGTGCGCCAACGTCACGTCGCAGAGATAGAAAGTCAAGAGAGTTTTAAAGTAGGGGACAGTTTAGTCTTTTAGTTTTTGACTCAACCCTATATCAAGAAGACAGAAGAAGCTGGATCCCCCCCCAAATTTGAGAACTGTACTCCATACAAGGGCGAATAAGACCCTTATATATTTGGAGTAACTGCTCATAGAAAAAATTCTCTCAACTGAATAGCACATTCCCAGCTTCTTAGAGGCCGCTTTAGTAACCATTTGATATGTGGTTTCAAAGACAGTTTATTGTTTATGTTTAGACCAAGAATGTTAATGTTATTTACAGGTGAGGCGGGAGAGCCATCGAAGAGGAGAGGAAAGTTAGGAGGTGTTTTTGAGAAGGAGATGTGAAGAAGTTGACTTTTGAAAGAGTTGAATTTTCCCAAGGTTGCTGGTGACCTCACCGATAATTAATATCCAGATAGGCAAGAATAGAATCGGAAAGTTGAAGACGAGAAGCAAGTCTAGAAGCAAAAGAGGGAGCAGATTTGAAATGAGTAGAAGAATGTAGAGTTGAGTCATCAGCATAAGAGTGAACAGAGTTATAAGTGCAGTTGAGAAGATCGTTAATGAAAAGTAAGAATAGAAGTTCGAGATAAAACAGAACCCTGAGGAACACCACAGTTAACAGAAAAGGAGGAAGAGGTCGCTTCATCTACAAGTGCCGAAATGGAACGATCTGAGAAGAAAACTATACAGGAAGTAAGCAAAGATAAGGAGGAAACCCAAAGGAAGGGAGCTTTGACAGCAGCGACGCATGCCATACCCGGTCAAAAGCCTTGGATATGTCAAGCGCCACCACACAAGACTCCCCGAATGTCCCTAAGGGCAGAAGACCATAGATCAGTAAGATAAGGAAAGTATGTCACCAGTTGACCTCGAGCGCCGAAAGCCATAGCTGGTGATCTGAGAGAAGAGAATGAGACTCCAGATGATCCAGGAAATGAGAGTTGAGAAGAGTTTCAAAAATTTTAGACAGAACATAAGTGAGAAGCTATAGGTCGATAGTTAGAAAGGCCAGAGCGGTTACCTTTTTTCGGGATCGGCTGAACAAATGCACGCTTCCAGCATTGAGGAAAAGTATTAGTATTAAGACATAGAAAGCAGAGCTGAACGATTACAGGCGCTAACTCGGAAGCACACTCCCTCATAACAAGAATCGGAATGCCATCCGGGTCACTGGCCTTCCTGACGTTCATTGATTTCAGGATCCCATGCACCCTATCAGGAGTAATTACAGGTAGAGATATGGGACACCTGATATGAGAAGGAGTAGGAGGAGGGATGCCAGAATCGAGCAGGGTGAAATAAGATGAAAAAAGGACGTATTAAATTATATTAGAGTTGTTATTAAATTAGATTTTGATATTAGGTTAGATTTATTTAGATATTAGCCTTTGGTATTATAATATATATATATATATTATATATATATATATATATATATATATATATAATATAATATATATTATATATATATATATATATATATATATATATATATATATATATATATATATATATATATATATATATATATATATATATATATATATATATATATATAATATATATATATATATATATATATATATATATATATATATATATATATATATATATATATATATATATATATATATATATATATATATATATATATATATATATATATATATATATATATATATATATATATATATATATATATATATATATATATATATATATATATATATATATATATATATATATATATATATATATATATATATATATATATATATATATATATCATATATATATATATATATATATATATATATATATATATATAATATATATATATATATATATATATAATATATATATATATATATATATATAATATATTATATATATATATCATATATATAATATATATATATATATATATATATTATATAATATATATATATATATTATATATATATATATATATCTATATATATATTATATATATAATATTAATATATATATATATATATATACATAATATATAATATTTCTATATATTTTTTATATTATTATATTAATATAATATTATATATATTATTATATATATTATATACTATACATACATACATCATACCATACATATGATATATATATATATTATAATATATATATATATATATATATATATATTATATTATATATATAATATAATATATATATATATATATATATAATATATAATGAAAACTATTTAATGTAAATAAACATTATGTAAATAAACATATTTAAAAATTTGTTTTCCAAATAGCGGAGTAAAGAAATATCGATTTTAAAGGTCATAGGAACATGAAAGAAAGTTTTTATGTTTTAAGATATAAATTGCATTCTTAAAATTAAAATAAATGTATAAAAAATTGAAACATCGACTAAGGGGCACAGGGTTGCCAGATAGACTCTGAATTGGTGTATTTTTTGAATGCTCTCACTGTTTGTAAACTTTTTGTATAATTGTAATAATAAACCGCATTTTGAATAATGAAAGGAAATATAGATTCGGATATACAGGGTTGCCAGATAAACTCTAAATGAGTATATTTTAGAAAGCTCTTACTGCTAAATTCGTAAGCTTTTTTCCATAATTTTATAATATATTGTATTTTTTAATAAAAAAATGGAAACATAAATTTAGGTACACATGGTTGCCAGATAGACACAAAATGAGCAAATATTTGAAAGTTCTCTCTGCTAAATGTTTAAAATTCTTTTAGATTCGTATTATATAGTTTGTTGGCCAAAAATTTAAGCAAAAATATTTTATTTTCAGCATCTATAAATTATAATGTAAGAAGTTTTCTTTCAAAGGTTTTAAATAACTTTACGATGTTTCCTCTATGTCCTACAAGTCCCCTTAAGACTTTATTTAATTATACTGGCTCTTCAGAATGTGCTCTTAATTAAGTGTCTATATGACACATTAAAAGGATTATTTATTATATTAATGTACTGTTATTTTTTTTGTTATTTAAAATGGGGATTTTTTTTTTTAAGATAGTCATTGCTATGCCGTTTTGTAATTAGATTTTTCGTCATAAGTGAGATTCACGCTGTTTCTCATTTAGATTTCATTCTTCAATGGAAATTTTTCTTTGCTATTTTTTGAGGTTTTGTTACCGTCAATTCATTTTTGTGCTTTTGTATTAAAAAATATATATAATTTTTATATATTTTTGCATCAGATGTTTAGAATATATCTTTTATAGTAAATTATTAATATTTGAAGACACATTATTCCAAAACTGTAAGTTAAACACTATATTTGGTAATGCTACTCCTTTTTATTTCTCCTTTACTTTTAAATTATAACAGCATTAATACTTCTAAAAATTATTTCCCTTTATAAAACAGTTTCAAATACATTTTCAAAATATTATAATGATTTTAAAAATAATTTTCCCCCCAAAAAAATTTATTTTACAAACTTTTGTCACTGGTTTTAAAAATTATATCGCTTCAAGATTAAAAAATTTTAATATTAGAATATGTATTAATTATAATTTTAATATCTAACTTCAAAATAAAAAAAAAATTTAATTTCAGGATATATATTAATAATAATTTTAATATCTAACTTCATATATGTTAATCAGCTTTTATGAACATTCAAGATAATCCAAATATTATAATGAAATTTATACTAAAATATTTTATACTAAAATTAAGATAATAAACATTAACAATGTATATAACAATCTGTAAAACCTGTATACTACATAAGAGTTTGTAATTTACATGCCTGTATAGATGTATGTAGATAGCATTTTGTAGCACTGTACAAAAAAATTTAATAATCTATATCTATGAATGTATGTAAAGGTATGAATAACCTGTGTGGATGCGTATATAAAACTTTTCCTAACAACTACGTTATTAAAAAATTTTTAATTTTTATAACACCTATGTTTGAATGCATGTAGTGATTTGAAATAACAATGCATGCATATATAAACAACTTGTAAAACCTATGTTTTATGAATATAGATAGCACTTTGATGCAAATTTGCATTTGTGTGCGATATTTTGTTACCTCTGTGCATACATGAATGCAGTAGTTTGTAGCACCTAAGCATGGAAGTTTGTTGTAATGTATAACCCCTATACATGTATGCATGTAGCAGTTTATAGCAACTATATATATTATATATATATATATATCTATATATATATATATATATATTAT
>SEYY01019146.1:40000-50000 GCA_009176605.1 Armadillidium nasatum | reverse complement strand
ATATATATATATATATATATATTATATATATATATATATATATATATATATATATATATATATATATATATATAAAAGTTCACATCTCACGATCTAGGATTCGAAAGCAGTATCGAATCGGTTCTCTCAAGCACGTGAATCAGTCACTCTTCCTTGTGTGCCATTGTAGACTGTCATATATTATATATATATATATATATATATATATATATATATATATATATATATATATAATATATAATATATATATATATATAATTATATATATATATATTATATATATATATATATATATATATATATATATATATATATAATATATATATATATATATATATATATATATATATATATATATAATATATATATATATATATATATATATATAAACAAACGAACCTTTATTTGAAAGGTCTGAAAGAGTTTTATGCATGTTGACAATTAAACTATTAATTAACAATCATTTAATTAAGTTCCTTTTTCAAATGCTTAACACGAATCTACAAAACGAGGAAAAAGAAAAAATAGAAAAAGATAAAAAAAAAAGAGAGAAAAACAAATTTTGTGAAAAGATTCAAACCATTCCACCATTTTATCATTAATTCCCAAGTCTAATGAATGATGACTCATTAGTCTCAATTCTGTCAAATTAGGCAAATACACTTTCAATGACACCCTAATTACTAATGTCTTTTTTGTTTGTTTTTTATCTCAAAATATTTTTTTTTATTTCCCCTTTACGCATTGCATAGATTCTTTTTATACATTTATTTTACATTATAATATATATTTATATATATATATATATATATATAATATATATATATATATATATATATATATATATATATATATATATATATATATATATATATATATATATATATATATATATATATATATCCTCTGGTGAGCAAAGGCCAGAGGCCTACCTATTTTCCACCAGAGTTGGGGAAATCTCAGAAATCTGGTTGCTAATGGTTTGCTATTAAAGTGTGCAAGTTAAATGAAGTTGGGGAAAATAGATAAATGAAGTGTGTTCCAGACTTTACCAGAGCAGAGTAAGATTGAGCATAGCGGTTAAGTTTGGGGTCGGAGAGTTGGACGAGAAATTGAGACTTGTATATAAATATATATATATATATATATATATATATATATATATATATATATATATATATATATATATATATATATATATATATATATATATATATATATATATATATATATATATATAATATATATATATATATATATATATATATATATATATATATATATATATATATATATATATATATATATATATATATATATATATATATATATATATATATATATTTTGTTTAATTTCCAGAATGGACATTTCAAAAATTTCATCAGTCTGTAAGTGTTATCTTCTCACAGATGCTACACAATATGCAATTTGTAAGGTTACCATCTTTTTGATTTCAATGTGCTCATGATACTCTATTTGCTGACACCTCCTTCAGTAGACAACCGTCGTGTATTTCTTTCATAGATCATGTGTAAACCCTATAAGTATCGTAACCGTTGTGCTGAGTGACTATAAGTCTTCGATCACTTCTCTGTTAATCTGCAACACTTTCGGTCTTCTGAAACTTTTTTAAATTATACTTTCAGATAAGTTATGTTCCAAGCTTTGCAGGAACTACCTGACCAAGCTTTAGTATGATTCCAATTAGTTGTCCTTTCTTTTAGCACATTTTTAAAAATTTATTTGAAAAATAAATTATAAAATCATTTTACAAACCCTATTTGAACAGATACTTATGCACAAACACACACACACACACACACATATATATATATATATATATATATATATATATATATATATATATATATTATAATATATATATATATATATATATATATATATATATATATATATATTTTTTTTTATGTCTCCTCCGGTGGGCAAAGGCCCAGAGGCCTACCAATATCCACCGGAGTTGGGAAGCAATCAGATTCGGGGTCGCTAATGGCCGACGTGACCCGATACACGGCGTTTAAAAGTGTGCAAGTCAAAGGAAGTTGGGAAAACAGATAAAGGGAGTGTGTTCCAGACTTTACCAGTAGAGTACATGTAAGATTGAGCATAGCGGTTAAGTCTGGGGTCGGAGAGTTGGACAGAGAAAGGATGAGACTGTGTAGAAAGACGTGTCGCACGAGCCCTTCTCAGTGGAGGAGGTATGCGACGTGAGAGTTCAGAAGAGCAATGTCCGTTGTAATAGCGATAGTATAGAGAGAGTGACGCAACAATTCGACGGGAAGAAAGAGATTGGAGAGAGTTAGTAAGAGCAGGAGAGTTGATGAGACGAAAAGCCCTAGACTCCACCTTTTCAAGATGAGCTGTATGTGTGGAACCACCCCAGATATGCGAGGCGTACTCCATACAGGGGCGAACAACACCCCTATACAGAGCAAGCAACTGGGGTGGCGTAAAAAAACTACGAAGGCGCCACAGAACACCCAACCTCTTAGAAGCTTGTTTAGAGAGAGAGATAATGTGATCTTTCCAAGAAAGATCACGAGAAAAAGAAACACCGAGAATATTGAGAACAGATGAAGGTTTGAGTTGAGTGTTTTCGAAGAAGATGTCATAGTTGTGTGGAAGATTGTGTCGAGTAGAAAGATGGAGGAATTGAGTTTTTGAGGCATTGAAAACGACCATGTTTTCTCTGCCCCAATTTGAAATAAGGGATAGATCAGAGGTCAGTTGCTCCAAGGCGATCCTTCTTTGCGTCTAATAACTGCTGTTGGGAGGGACGTCTTTCAAATTGAAAGGAATAATGAAGGGTGGAGTCATCGGCATAGGAGTGTATAGGAGACGAAGTAATAGAGAGAAGATCATTGATGAAATTAGAAAAAGAGTTGGAGAAAGGACAGATCCTTGAGGAACACCACTATTTATAGATTTATAGGAGGAACGGTGGCCGTCTACAACAGCTGCTATAGAACGACCAGAAAGGAAATTAGATAGGAGGTCACAGAGAGAAGGATAGATTCCGAAAGAGGGAAGTTTGGAAATCAAAGCTTTGTGCCAGACTCTATCGAAAGCTTTCGATATGTCTAGCGCCACAGCGAAAGATTCACCGAAACCCCGAAGAGCGGAGGACCAAGAGTCAGAAAGTAGGGAAAGAAGATCACCAGAAGAACGTTCTTTACGAAAGCCATACTGGCGATCAGAGATAAGATTGGAAGAATTGAGATGTTTCCAAATCTTCCTGTTAAGGATAGATTCGAAAACTTTAGAAAGAACGGAGGTTAAAGAAATTGGACGATAGTTAGAGGGTTGAGAAGGGTCCCCCTTCTTCGGCACAGGTTGAATGAGCGCACGTTTCCAACAAGAAGGGAAGATCTGAAGTAGAAAGACAAAGACGAAATAGTTTACCAAGGCAGGGTGCAAGCTCAGAAGCACAAGTTTTGAGAACCGCAGGAGGAATACCATCAGGACCATACGCCTTCTTAGTGTTAAGTTCAGAGAGAGCAGAAATGACATCTTTAGAAGAAATTACAATGTTAGGCATAAATGAGTTGGAGGGGTTTGAAGGAGGAGGAATAGCTCCGGAATCGTCCAAGGTAGAGTTAGAGGCAAAAGTTTGAGCGAAGAGTTCAGCTTTAGTTGAAGGTAAAATGGCAGTTGTGCCATCAGAAGATACTAGAGGAGGGAAAGAGGAAGAAGCAAAGTTAGAGTTGACATTTTTTGCGAAATGCCTATATATATATATATATATATATATATATATATATATATATATATATATATATATATATATATATATATATATATATATATATATATATATATATATATATATATATATATATATATATATATATATATATATATAGCCAAAAATTCTGTTATTAAATCAGGATCAGAATTTTATTACAGACGCAGTCTCTGTAGACGCAATAACATCAATAATTTAATACCGACTTTAAAATCCTAAGAGAAATAAGGAAAAAAATTTGAAATAAAAGTATGGATGTGACTTTTATTTGAATGTGTGTTCGAACATCAAGGCTTGTCAAAGAAGAAGAAAAAGAAAAAAAAAATTATATATTTATATATAATTATATATATATATATATATATATATATATATATATATATATATATATATATATATATATATATATATATATATATATATATATATATATATATATATATATATATATATATATATATATATATATATATATATGGAGAGAGAGAGAGAGAGAGATATTTTATAATAAGCCAACTTTATTACAATTCCTCCAAGATATTGAAACATACAGGAAAAACTACTTAAAATCCACTACATTGAATGGTGGATGAATTTAGATAAATTAATTGCACGTCTTAAAACCACTTGTTGGTGTAGGATCCAAAACAAAAACAGGAGAGAACTCCCAAAGTCAGTCTATTATTCCCTAAGTTCCTCATAGAGGACATAATATCTCTCCTTCTCGTATACTAAGGTGACCATATTTTTCTGACCAAAAATTCGGGACGCTTCTGAACATTTGCCCCCCCCCCGTCAAAATACCTTGCCCGTAAGGGTTTTTATAAAGGAGGGTGATTTTTAAAATAAAGAAAAAGTACCAGTGTTTTTTTCAAAACCAAGTCATATGGTTTATTAGTTAAGGACATTCTACAAAAAAAAAAAAAAAAAAAAAAAAAAAAAAAAAAAAAACATTTTTGCTTTCTTCTGCTCTCACGCGCCGCGTCCTCTGGCTCGCTGAATAATTAATTTTGGCCAAATCTAAAAATCGGAACAAATGTCCGTCCCAATTTACCCTCTAACTCAGCCAGGCAGCCAGACGAATTTTTTTTGCGCTCGCTAAATCAACCAGGCAAGAAAGTGCGACACTGTGTGAGATAGAAGTGCGATTTAGATGCTTCAAAAACGATGAAAATGTGACTTTTCCGCTTTCAGTCACCTGAAAATGCGTTCAAAAACGCAGTTTAAATTTTATTTAGTTTTATTCTATGATTAAAATCTATAAAGTAAAGGTAATAGTTTCCGTTATTGTTTCTAAGCGTAATAGTACATCAGTTCAATCTTATGAACTTTGGAATAAATGTTAAAGAGCAAAATTATAAAAGTACCATTTTTATCATGAAAAAAATAATACATGAAATTTTTAGCAACTAACCATCACTCTTCCTTCAACAGAAAACATAAATAATGTATCCAACAAAAAAAAATTATTTATTTAACTGATTATTGCCCTCACTTCATCTTGCCTGGGATTGATCTATTAAAACGATAATTTAAATCCAGTTTGAAATCTGTCTCTGTGAGTTAATATAGAAAGAAAAATCAAAAATATTTCTAACCTGAAAAAAAAAATAAATTGATTCCGTAATTGAAAATCTTATTATTTATGCATGAAAATTGGTTAAACTGAATGGAAGTCTCATGGAAATACTTTCTAGTGTACATGAAGATTTAAACACTTGCAAAATTATACGAATACATTATATTTTTAACTAATAAAGTAAACTTGGCAGATTTTACTTCGGTTAATTACTGAAACTCTAATAAAAAAAAATAAAAATAAAATAAAAAAATTAAAATTAAAATAATACTAATTTTTTTTTTTTTTTTTTTTTTTTTTTTTTTTTTTTTTTTTTTTTTTTTTTTTTTTTTTAATTTCGCTAAATTTTATGACTATATGCCATGTATATTATGTTTAATAAAAAGAAATGTTTAGAATTTTTTTTGTTTTGTTTTGTTTATTTATCACTCGTATATATATATATATATATATATATATATATATATATATATATATATATATATATATATATATATATATATATATATATATATATATATATATATATATATATATATATATATATATATATATATATATATATATATATATATATATAGCAATGTATTGCATAAATTCATTTATTATAATGATACACTAATTAATAAGCAAGAAATTAAGATGAAGCCTTTTCTTCTTATCAGTTTCACCATTTCTTCTGAAATTAAATTTGAAAACAAAAAGTAACACATTTTATATAAAATATATATATATATATATATATATATATATATATATATATATATATATATATATATATATATATATATATATATATATATATATATATATATATATATATATATATATATATATATATATATATATATATATATATATATTTATTATAATAAAAATAATCTTCATCTCCAGGAAGAACTTTCGTCCTGTCAGTGGGATCTTTCGAGGAAGATCCTTAGGGTTTCTTAGGCCCTACGGCGGTTACCGGTTGGCTGAGCCAGGCCTATCTCGGATGCCGGGAGAGTCTTTCCCATCAGTAACTGATACTCTCGCCTGTTAGTCCAGCGCTCTACCGCTGAGCTAACGTATATATATATATATATATATATATATATATATATATATATATATATATATATATATATATATATATATATATATATATATATATATATAATATATATATATATATATATATATATATATATATATATATCCTGCTATGATATTTGTTATTAAATGGGTGTGTCCATGTTTAGATTCAACTATCCATCCATTAAAGATAGACGCCCAACCAATTCATAACTAAAAATAAGACAATTACGTCTTTACACGAACTTATAATTAAACAGCAAGTTATTCTTTTATTTTAATTAATTTAATTAAAATAAATTTACTAAATTAATTTTTAATGAAATTAAATATTAGTCTTGAATTGTAATTTTATCTTTAGGTTAAGGACCACATATTTAATAGCGTAGTGTTAAAACTCTATGTTTTTGTGCTATAGGGCCCTGGTTCGATTCCCCTAAACCAAACTTTAAACTCTGATGTTTAATTGTTGTCTATATATATATATATATATATATATATATATATATATATATATATATATATATATATATATATATATATATATATATATATATATATATATATATATATATATAATATATATATATATATATATATATATATATATATATATATATATATATATATATATATATATATATATATATATATATATATATATATATATATATATATATATATATATATATATATATATATATATATATATATATATATATATATATATATATATATATATATATATATATATATATATATATATATATATATATATATATATATATATATATATATATATATATATATATATATATATATATATATATATATATATATATATATATATATATATATATATATATATATATATATATATATATATATATATATATATATAAAATGCAGGCAAATGATCATAGGAAAGTAACGTTTGAAAAAAAAAAAAATTTATACTTCATAAGCTGTCAATACAAAAGAAGCTTGTAATAACTTCTATCAAAGTTTATTCCAATTTTATTGTGGATTTTCTTTATTAATTTTTTCTGGTAATCTATTTAATTTTTTTTTAATTTTTTAATTTTTTATTTATTTGCAAAATATTCTATCCTTTTCATTATTTTTAGAAATTAATTCTGTTAAATGAATTTCATTTATTTCAGAAAAATCTTCCATAAGAAATTATATTATATTCAAGTAAATGTTGTACGTTATTTCTATTCTCTAATCAACTTTTTCAGTGAGTCATAAAAAAACAAACATGGGTTTAAAAATTACCGAATGAAAAAGACTAAAAAATAAGAGAGTTGGCTATTAAATAAATAAACACATACATAATAAACACATGCAAATGCTGAGAAAACATGTATGACTTTAAAAATGTTCACATAGTTTTAAGATAAATAATTAATTGCAAATAATTAAAAAGACACTGTGCAATCATGACAACATAAGCGATAGATTAAGACAGATTAAAAAAAATAATAAGATTGAAAAAAAATATATAAAAGAAAATAATAAAAAGAAAGGATATTAAAATCTAATAAATGTTATAAAATAAAATAAAAATATGATACTCTAAGAAAAAAAAAAATAAAAAATAAGGGCAAAAGCAAAACAGTGAAACTCATTCACAAAAAAAACTCATAAAGAGAAAGTTTCCTTTAAGGAAGAATTTAGTTACCAAATATTTAATGACTTGAGGATCCTATCGACAAAGGTTTGAAACAAATAAAAAAAGGACACCGAAGTCCTTGGACTTCAAAAAGGTGAATGATTGTGAATTGGTTTCAGTTTGGACTTCCAAATTTCCTTATAATTCTGAATGAATAGCTGTAGATCATTTTAATTTGCGTAATATAACAGCTTGTAAGTCTGCAAACTTAAGCACATAAATCATGAATGATTTTTACAATAGAGGTAGTCTATTCTTAAACCTGAAGAAAGAACCATTTCTTAAAAAAAAATAAAAAAATAAAAAAAATAAAAAAAAAACCCAGTGATAAGCTTGCCATTATACTGGGGGAGGTTAAGGGACAAAAGTCTCATTAATTTTTATTTACAGGACATCTATTAAGCAAGAACTTCTCAAAGTGGGAGTTGCGAGTTCTAAATCTATTTTTAATATTAATAAGTAGGCATAGATAACTACCGTTAAGTGGTAAAGTGGGTGAAGAAAAATTTGCTTGATGAGAAGAGGTCGTGTTGAAAAATGTTTGAGAAACCATGTACTAAGAAATTCAAGCCTTTCATAAGTAGTCTCTCTCGTTTACTAGGCTTCATCGCTCTTTATTTTATTATTTATCTCACCTTGGGAAAGCAATGAACAAAAAGATAATACATAGAGTTTCATAGTTTTGCTTTTGAAAACTTATTGGAATCCAAATGTGCCTTACAAATAAATGTTTGTTATCTTGCTTGATCATACTTAAACCTTTGGAACCCATTAATATTACAACAAATGAAAATAAAATAAAATATTTTAGGTTTTCTAGTCATATATTTATGTATTGAATACACTCCCAGAGTTTGGTGCGTTCCTGCCGACTCACAATATATATATATATATGATGCGCTATAGAAAATAAAAAAAAGTTTTTAAAAAAATTTAAATTTGTACTTACCAATAAAAAATATATAATATATATATATTTATATATATATATATATATATATATATATATATATATATATATATATATATATATATATATATATATATATATATATATATATATATATATATATATATATATATATATATATATATATATATATATATATATATATATATATATATATATATATATATATATATATATATATATATATATATATATATATATATATATATATATATATATATATATATATATATATATATATATATATATATATATATATATATATATATATATATATATATATATATATATATGATTCTTTTAATCATATATTTACATATCATATTCCTGTGTCTATATATATAAAAAAAAGCCTTAACTATTCAAACACATTTTAACTTTGACCTTTTGTATAATCAGAAAATCAATATTCAGTTTTCACTTTTTACCTTTGATGCTATTTGAAATATTGTCTTTAATATTGTTTTGAATTAATCATTACTTCATTCCTCTTACCTTCAGTAAATAATCTGCTCCTTCATATTGCTTTAAATATAGAAATACAAGTTAAATATTATATATATATATATATATATATATATATATATATATATATATATATATATATATATATATATATATATATATATATATATATATATATATATATATATATATATATGCGCAGCTCATTCATTTAGTCATACATTTATGTATAGAATAAACTATGCAGGTTAGTGCAACCAACACTATTTGCAACTAGCTAGTGTGCAACTGTTATTTATTACTTTTTATTTCTTAATTTTTTTAATAGGATTAAATGTTTAATAAATTGCATCTTACAATAACAACACTCTAATGAAGCGTTATTTAATGAAAAAAAAAAAAGTCAAACAATTGTGATTAGTTATTCCAAACGAAAAAATAATGCAATTGGTTGCCAAAATTTTGCAAACGCA
>SEYY01019146.1:30000-35000 GCA_009176605.1 Armadillidium nasatum | reverse complement strand
AAGGTTGTGTCGAGTACTAAGATGGAGGAATTGAATTTTTGAGGCATTGAAAACTACTATGTTTTCTTTTTGCCAATTTGAAATACGAGAAAGATTAGAGGTCAGTTGCTCCAAGGCAATCCTTCCTGCATCAATTAACAGTTCTTGGGAAGTGTTCTTTCAAATTGGAAGGAGTAATGAAGGGTGGAGTTATCGGCATAGGAGTTTATAGGAGACGAAGTAATAGAAAGAAGGTCACTGATTTAAATTAGAAGAAGTTGGGGATAGGACAGATCCTTGATTAACACCGCTAAATTGCGAAAGACGAAGAGACAGAACAAGATACAGAGATAAGAAGGTAATGTAATGAACTCAGAGGATGAAAGAATTTAACAGTATAAATAGAAGGTTAAGTAAGAGGTTAGGAAAAGATCAAGAATGTTGGGTTCATCACCAAACGATCAGAGATACTGGTAGGGAATTGCACCAACTGCTCAGGGTTGGGTTGTTCTGGATAGAAAAGTTGTAGGCGAGTTCACCGGCTGGATCATGAAAACTAGATGAAAGCCATTGGCTGTAGTGAACATTGAAATCACCTAAAATAATGATTACGGAGAATGGAGAAGGAAAAATGTGCTCTATTTTAGAGTTTAAATATTCGAAGAAATTTCAATTGTCAGTAGAATTAGGAGATAAATAAACAGAACAAATAAATTTATTAGTAGAATTGCAAGAGAGCTAAAGCTATAAAGTAGAGAATCCAGTAGACTCCAAGTTATAGACACGAAAGCAAATAATATATCATTACACACATGTTATTTACTCACATGTCTCTAATTTGGAGTTTACTGAATTCTCTATATATTATATATATTATATATATATATATTATATATATATATATATATATATATATATATATATATATATATATATATATATATATATATATATATATATATATATATATATATATATATATATATATATATATATATATATATATATATATTAATATATATAATGTGTGTTTTTTTAAGAAAAGTTTAGAGAATTATAAGACTCTTTTATTTGTTTTTTTCAAAGTTTAGAACTTGAGAAGAATTTCAGGAAAGCATCAAAGGAAGCAAATAATTCCTTTCCTCCATTAAAATCAATAGGATTTTTTTTTATCTCGATTTCTGGAAAAGTTTTCATCCTATTTTCTTTGAGATACTAAATATTTGTAGCATTATTTACCTCTAAAAGTGAAAGAAATGGCAAAAAATTTAATGTGTCAGAAAAATTATACGAGAAATTCGATAAATTTATCAAATTGTATTGTTATTTATTGCAGTTAATATTAATATACGTAAAATAATTTGATACTCCGTAGATCTTAATAAATGAGGCATCATAAGTTTCATAAGTTTCCTTCGGCTAGAGAAAAACAACCCAGATATGTTTTTCAATTTTATAATTTTACTTAAAACTGCCTTGGTAAAACCTATTAAAACTCTCGTAAAACTCTTACACGACTAAATATGTAATTTAGTTTTGGATATATACTATAGAGCAAAATTAACACACCATCTACAATTTATCTGTTGGGAGATCCCGACGACATGGTAGGGTAATGGGAGTGTCTGTGTGTGCCCGTACTTACCCAAATAATTCAGTTTAGCATCGATGGGCGGGGTCGTAGGTACGATATCGACAAAATTCTGTAAAAGGGCAAACCAGCCAAATTCGGTGAGTGACGTGATAGGAGAGGTAACGTCACGAGTATGCTGGGTATCGAAAGTATTCAACCTTTAACGTTTGTGCAAGTAATATGTAGAGATTACGACGGAGTTTGACACGAGATGACTGTGTGTCAATCACAACACTGGCAGCTGAAGGGTACGGCCAACGCCACTGGCCGACTGTTCGGGGTGTTTCATACAACCATCGGAATGGTCCTACAGAGGTACGCGTTGACACATGCTCACATCAGGAGTCCTGGCCAAGGTAGACCACGGACAACAACGGCAGTAGAGGATAGATATATACGGTTAGTGGCAGCTCGCGATCGACATGCAACACCTCATGACCATCGTGCTGAGCTGCAGTCTGTCCATCAGACCCTTGTTAGCACGAATACCATTCGACGTCGCCTCGCAGAAAATGGATATCATCCACGGAGGTCGGCAAGATGGCCCACTCTCTGTAGGGAGCACTGAAGAGCAAGGATGGCTTTCCCACAACAACGCATGCATTGGTGGCCCCAAGATTGGGCAAGTATATTATTTATGAACGAGTTCCGATTCAATCTGCACAGCTCCGACGAACGTTCCAGTGTTTATCGGAGGTGTCATGAGCCTTATGCGACATGTACAATGCAAGAGATACTCCCCATTGGTAATGGGTCCGTTATGGTTTGGGGTGGTATATCTTTCCATGCTCGAACGGAGTTACACGTCTTCGATTCAAGGTACATAACGGGTAACGATACATAACGGATATACTCGAACCGTACGTCATATCATTTGTCCATGTGGGATAAAGATAGGCCGCACGTAGCCAGATGTGTTGGTGATTACCTCAACACAGTAGAGATTCTAACATTGGACTGGCCAGCGTACAGTCCTGACCTAAACCCAATCGAGCATCTGTGGGGCATACTGAAAATGCGGCTGCGACAGCTACAGTACCAGCCACACAGCCTTAACAACCTGCGACAAACGGTTGAATATGTGTATAAGGAACTGCCACAGGAAGCCATCCAGGACCTCATCTCCAGCATGCATCAACAGTGTTTGACTGTCATACGTGCAAGGGGAGGCCATACAAGGTACTGTAGGTCAGGGACAGGTGACCTGCAAATATACCCTACTTATATGTCACGGTATCCCAGGATCCCGGGGGTTTCCAAGGTGGGGTACCGCATTATCTCCATTATGAATGACCATGTACAGAATTTAACAATATTACTACCAGTTTTGTTTATTTCAGTATCCTCTATTGACGTTTGTTCCAGTAATGCGTCAATTTTGCTCTTCATGTGTATAATATATATGTATATTATATATATATATATATATATATATATATATATATATATATATATATATATATATATTATATATATATATATATATATATATATATATATTATAGCACAATTTGTTTTACACTGTTAAAAAAGATCACATTTGTTCAAATATTTGATACTAAATCAACTGAAAAAATTCCTGAGTTATTCTTTTTCCTCTATCCTTCTCTATATCTCTTCTAACTAATTTATTACCGTTTAACACTGATATATTGCAAAATTGCATGATGTCATTTCTTCTATTTCTGAACTTAACACTGAATAGGTGACCTGTCTTGAAAATATGTCTAATGCGGGTATATAAATTTCTGAGATTGCACCATGACCTGGTATATCATTTTAACTATACCTTACTATTCGATCTTTCATTTATATTCGAAGAGTGAGCTGAAAGTAGAAGAATATTTCTAGAAAAGGTGGACTAAAAGTCTTTTCGTCTTTTAATACTCTTCATCTCCTTTACTCTCTCCAATCGTTTTTATTTTTGGTATAATTGTTGCATCACTATCTTCATACTATCGAAATTATAACAAACTGTTTTTCAGAAACCTTTATTCCCACATATTCTCACCGTTTAACCGTTCTCTATACACTAATTTATAACAAACTTGGCCTCAATGTTTTTATTGCATTTACACTCTACTAGCAAATTCTGGAAAATACTTCCTTCCTCCTTTTACCTACTTTCTATGATACTTAAACTATTGCAAACGCATATATATATATATATATATATATATATATATATATATATATATATATATATATATATATATATATATATATATATATATATATTATATAGTTAATATATATATATACGTAAAATAGGGGAGGAACGTAGCGCCGTCCGAAGCGATGAAAGTACCCCCATTGGGCATAACCCACGGAGTGATAGGATGGGCTAGACCATTCCGTTTCACTCCGTTGCCCTTTGGTTCGTTCCTTTTCGCGTTTCATCTTCTCAGAGGGTCTCTAGTGTACCCTTGACTCACATTGGAGTGCCTATGCTCCAACTTTTCCTCCTTCTTCACATGTGTCCTACAATATTTACAAACGCTTACACTTACATTACCTAAAATTAATCAAAAATGGCGAAACAACATCTGCCTCGGAGAATCCAAGAGGGGCGGCATTCCAAAATAGCCCCTCATCCACCCCTTCCCCCATCACCACTTGGGAGTTGGTGGCCTCCGGTGATGGGGTTGGTGCCACCAGGACCTCTATGCCGGCTTGCCCTGGATGCACGGTCTTCTTTTTCATTAATTTCTGCAACATTCGCGGTCTTTTTTCTAATTTCCACTTTGTCGAACACCACCTCTCTTCTTCTAAGACCTCACTCTCTTATTCTTAACCGAAACTCAGGTGTTGAGTGTTCTGACAGCAAACCCTATTCTGTTTCCTCCTACTGTCTCTATCCTCAATTTTCAGCCAAAGGCGGTTGTTGCGCATATGTGCGCAACGATGTTGTTTGTTCTCGTGTCTCTAATTTGGAGTCTTCTGAATTTCTACCTTATGGCTTAAGCTCTCTTGCAATTCTACTACTAAATTTATTTGTTCTGTCTATTTATCTCCTAATTCTACTGACTATCCAAAATTCTTCGACTATTTAAACTCCAAAATAGAGCACATTCTTTCTTCTTCTCCTTTCTCTGAAATCATCATTTTAGGTGATTTCAATGTTCACCACCGCCAATGGCTTTCATCTAGTTCTCATGATCCAGCTGGTGAACTCGCCTTCCAACTTTTCTATCCAGAACAACCTTGAGCAGTTGGTGCAACTCCCTACCCGTATCCCTGATCGTCTTGGTGATGAACCCAACATTCTAGACCTTTTTCTAACTTCTAATCCTTCTCCTTATACTGTTAAACTCTTTCCTCCTCTGGGTTCATCCGATCACCTTCTTATCTCCGTATCTTGTCCTGTCTCTTCAAGTCTTCCGCAAGA
>SEYY01019146.1:22500-25000 GCA_009176605.1 Armadillidium nasatum | reverse complement strand
CAGTGGTTAATTGTAGGACTTATACTGGCGTAGTCCAATATTAGAATTTAGGAGTGTTGTTCAAGAAGAGGTCGCTGGTTTAAATCCCAAAATTATTATATATAAATAATAATAAACATAGTGTATATATGTATAATATATAGATAATAGTAAAACATCATATTTATATTTGAATTCTGGACGGCACTAATTAAATCTCGAATTGAATTGTGACAGGCCTAGCAAGCCTACAACCATCATTCTTATGGTTCTAGAGGCTAGGAACCCTCTTAACCAGTATTTCTCCCTTCCCACGTACTGTTGCAGGATTATGAACAACACCTAATCCCTTATCAGCTTTTTTCGAAAGAGAGGTAATGTGATTTTTCCAGGAAAGATCACGAATAAAAAAATTACACCAAGAATATTAAGGAGAGATGAAGGTTTGAGTTGTGTTTTTTCGAATAAGATATCATAGTTGTGTGAAAGGTTGTGTCGAGTTGAGAGATAGAGGAATTGAGTTTTGGTGGGATTTTGAAATCAAGCACTTTTTCTCTAACCCAGTTTGAAATGCGAGATAGATCAGAGGTCAGTTGCTCCAAGAATAACTTTATTGCGTCATTGGAAAGTGCATCTTTAAAATTGAAAAGAGTAATGAAGGGTAGAGTTATCAGCATAGGAGTGGAGAAGAGATGAAGTAATAGGGACAAGGTCATTAATGAATAACAGAAAAAGTGTTGGGATATGACAGATCCTTGAGGAACAGATCCTTGAGGAACACCACTATTAATAGATTTAAAGAATAAAAGATGGTCGTCTGCAACAAATGCTAGAGAATGAACAGAAAGGAAATCAGTGAGAAAGAGAGAGCCACAGATAGAAGGATTGATTCCGAAAGAGGAAAGTTTGGAAATCAAAGCTTTGTTCCAGATTCTATCGAAAGCTTTCGAAATGTTCAGCAAAGGATTCTCCGAAATGCCGAAGAGCGGAGGACAAAGAGTCAGAGAGAGGAGAAAGAAGATCGCAAGTTGGGCGCCTTTTACGAAAGCCATACTAGTTGCGATCATAGATAAGATTAGAAAAATTGAGATGTTTTCAAATTTTCCTGTTAAGGATAGATTCGAAAACTTTAGAAAGAATGGAGGTTAAAGAAATGAAACGGTAGTAAAAAAGGATGAGAGGAGTCCCCAATCTTCGGTACAGGCCTGAATGAGCGCAAGTTTTGAGATCCACAAGAGAGAAATTATCTTAGAGTTAAGCTCAAAGAGAGAGCAGAAATGACGTCTTTAGAAGAAAATATAATTTTAGACATAAATAAGTTGAAGAAGGTTGAAGGAGTAGAAACAGCTTCGAAATTGTCTAAGGTTGAACTAGAAGCAAAAGTCTGAGCAAACAGTTCAGCTTTAGAAGAAGACAAAACAAAAGTTGTACCTTCAGAAGATACTAAAGGAGGGAAAGAGGAAGAAGCAAAGAGTTGAATGACTTGAATGCACAAAGGGCGTGATTATGAAGAACCAAAATATTATTGCATTTTAAACATAGAATTGAGTTTTTGGTGTTACGGAAAATAGATTTTGAATGAATATATATATATATTATATATATATATATATATATATATATATATATATATATATATATATATATATATATATATATATATATATATATATATATATATATATATATATATATATATATATATACAGGGTGTATCATTAATATTGCGAAAAAATCCAGTATGATATTCCTTGCAGAAATGTAAGATACTTTTTGTCAATAAACATTTAACCGAAAACGTCCCGTTTCCAAGAGACAAGGTGAGGAAACGTATGTTGGACATACCCGATATATTCCATTGTCCGTCCCGTGCCACATCACAACCTTCAATAATAAGCAAAAATAGTATACCGTGTGAAGGGTAACCTACCTGTTATTTACTAGTTGCGTATCTCGCTTCATTTATACATAAACTAGTCCTTGTCGCGTCAAGTGCTGTGATCAAGTGGTTCTCATACTTTTAAAATGAATTACACAAATAGTGAAATGTGCGATATGCATTTTGTTTACGGTCGTGCGAACGGTAATTCATTAGCAGCCATGCGTCTCTATGAAGAAATGTACCCTAATCGTGTCATACCGCATCATACTATGTTTGCACGTCTCCATCAACGTCTTGGAGAAACAGGAAGTTTTAAAAAAAAACTTACCAATGGAAACGGGCGCCCTCGCACAGTATCAACTCCAGATGTCGAAGAACAGGTTCTCCAAGAACTTGAGGACAGTCCTACAACAAGTACCAGAAAGATTGCTGCAACACTGCATGTAAGTCATTCGACAGTTTTCAGGGTATTGAAAAATCAACTTCTGTACCCTTATCACATCCAACGTGTGCAGGCACTTTTACCAACTGATTTTCCTGCTAGAGTAGCTTTGTGTCGATGGATGCAACAGAAAATTGCACACAACCCTCACCACTTAGCAGAAGTATTCTTCACCGATGAGGCAAATTTTTCCAGAG
>SEYY01019146.1:15000-20000 GCA_009176605.1 Armadillidium nasatum | reverse complement strand
AATTAATTGCTCCCTTTGCAATTATCCTCTATCACTTAATTCATTTTATACACGGTGAATCAATATAGGTGAAACCAATTTTACTTTTAAACCCTTTATTGTCATGGAGATAATTTAATCTAAATTTCTAAACTTTTGTTTATTTCTATGCTGTCAGTTTTTCAGCCTTACGAATTTTTAATTTATTATTAATTTATTTTTTTATTTTTTTTTTGGCTTTCTTTAATTTCTACATTTTAATTTAAAATATTCGTGCTAAAACTTTCCTAACTATCAACAGAACTTTTGAATTTTCTTGAAAGTTTTAAATTTTTACTACCTGTAACTATTCTAAATTTACTTTTTAACATATCAATTTGAAATATGTTTAACAATTTTAAATTCATAATTTTTCTGACTACTAAATTTAGAGCATAGAATGTTTTCTTTAAGCTGATATTTTTATTTATTTGCTTCCACTTCCTCTCTAGATATCGTTGTCCATCTTATTTTGTTGCTATGTTGAACTCATCACATTTACCAGCTCGTTAATTTACATAATCTAAAGGAAAACATTTTCCTAAAGACGAAAAACTCTCCATTGTGGACAGTGGTAGTGATCATATATGACTTTCTTTTGGTTTCGAATCCTGGTCTCACAATAGTTTTAAGTTCGTATTCTTTCCCTGAATATTGGAGGAAGTTTGATTTTCACTCAATAGATGGCGCTGCGGTCAAGAAAAAATGGCGGGAAAATTCAAAATCAAATTCAAGATGGCGGAAATCACTTTGACAAGAAAAAAATTAAGATCAAATTCAAGATGGAGGACCCCACATTGTCAAGAAAAAAATGGCGGGAACATTGAAATTCAAGATGGCGGAAACCATTTCAGAAAATCTACTCTGATGAAAACCACGTGTTCGGAAAATCCAATATGGCGGGTCAGAAATCCAAAATGGAGGAAATAAATTCAAGAAGACGAACACCAAATCCAAGATGGTGGATAGATCCAAAGTGGTGGAAAACAAAAACTACGGAAATAAAAACCACGTGATCAAGAAAAAATGGCGGACGGATGACGTCATAGTCTCGTGATGGCCCCGTGCCATGATGTTACAGGATAACGTGTTTGTGCGTGTGCGTGTACGCATGTGCCCACGTGGAATGACGTCTTCAAAAAGGGGTGCTTTGCTACATTGCAATGTTGCAAATTAGCACTTGCAAAAACACCTTACCCTTACTGCAAGAGTCGCCTTCACTTCTCTCCCCTCATGATAAGTGGGCGTGGTCTAACCAAGGGTGCCACATGCTAAAAAGTGCTAGAAGTTGCTAAAAAGTGTTATAAAATGTTAGAAAAAAACTAGAAACGCCACTCAGGAAAGTGATAATACAACTACTTACATCGATCTTTTCGTTTGATTTTACTATGTAATTTTATGACTGAAAAATGACACCTTTATGCAAATTCCTTCAGAGGGATTTATTAAAAAAGTATGAAATTTAATATTGGGAATGACAGACTTTTATATATATATATATATATATATATATATATATATATATATATATATATATATATATATATATATATATATATATATATATATATATATATATATATATATATATATATATATATATATATATATATATTTAAATTTACATAAAATTATTTTAAATAATATATCTTTACGAATTCTCATGTCAAAGATCAAATTCGGATAATTTTTTCTCTTCTCCTTTTAATATAATTCTTAATTTCATTTCCTTTCTTTATTTTCCTTTTTATATCACGAAGTGGTCAGTTTTTTTCTTTAAATTCTTTATGCATCCATTTTCTTTGTTAATCTTTTGACATCTGTCCACTTATCATAACATATCTCTTTAAACTTTCCTTCAAGAGCCATATCACCTTTTTCTCTTTCTCTCTCTCTCTCTCTTATATATATATATATATATATATATATATATATATATATATATATATATATATATATATATATATATATATATATATATATATATATATATATATATATATATATATATATATATATATATATATATATATTTTAATTTGACTATTGTTTGACATTCCCCTACTCTGGTGGAACTTAATAGACGTCAAACCTTTTCCCATCAGTATATATATATATATATATATATATATATATATATATATATATATATATATATATATATATATATATATATATATATATATATATATATATATATATATATATATATATATATATATATATATATATATATATATATATATATATATATATATATATATATATATATATTAGGGATGGAGCGATACCAAAATTTTTACCGATACCGATACCGATACCGATACCTAAAAATTCCCCGAAGCCGATACCCGATACCCGATACCTGAAAATATGCCGATACTTGCCGATACTTGCCGATACTACTACCGATACCACTACCGATACCGATACTTTACTCCTATACAAATTTTTTGCCGATACCGATACCGATACCGATACCGATACCGATACCGGTATCGGAAAATATGCCGATACTTGCCAATACCGATACCGATACCGATAGTTCACTCCATCCCTAATATATATATATATATATATATATATATATATTATATATATATATATATATATATATATATATATATATATATATATATATATATATATATATATATATATATATATATATATATATATATATATATATATATATATATATATATATATATATATATATATATATATATATATATATATATATATATATATATATATATATATATATATATATATATATATATATATATATATATATATATATATATATATATATATATATATATATATATATATATATATATATATATATATATATATAGTTTAAAATGATTTTCAGTTCAACATGTTGTCTTTCAGACATTGAGAGATTCATCCTAGTTTCAAATAAATAATGTTCTCATACACAGTGATTGAAGGCGAGTACGTGAAAGGAAGTATAGTATGCGGAACTATTTCAGGCATTAATATTTCAATAATGAAAGAATAAGTACAAGAGTACTTATAGTGCACGACAAAGAAAAAATAAGATGGTTTGTGAAAACCAAACACATTCCTCAAAAAATGAATGAGATCAATTGTGTAAGCTGCATCACTGTTTGAGAAAGATTGGGTTGAAGAGGATCAGAGAAAGAAATTTTTTAGAAGATAGTTAATAAATAAATATACTTTTACTTGAGTTTCCTAGACTAATATTAGACCTTTGATGATTAGCTTCTAAATAGTTTTAAATCAAACACTCAATAATATTAGTTTATGGTTAGAAGGTGCACAGTACTCTTCAATATGGTTTATGTCAACGAGTATGTTTCAAAATACAGAAAATTAACTCATTTTTGAACCCTGTTATTTCTGAAATACTCTTCACAATAAAGGGTCAATATCTTAAAAGGATATAATTAAAGTGCCACCACAAGACTAACCAATCCGATATCACAACTCACCTTCTTTTCTCCTAGAACACTGGAGGAGAGAAGACAAAAGGATGACTAGGGATATTGTGTATATTTTACTGGTTTACTTCTAGGCACTGTAAGGTTCAAAAGCTCATTCGAATTTCTTTCTGTTCCTATTCTTTTGCATGTCTCTGAATCTTGATCTTCTGATCTTTGTAATTTTTGTGAATTTTTTGCCGAGGAACCAAGAACAATAAAAATTTTGGGCAATGCTTTGTTTTCAATAATTCTATCTTTCTTTCCCCCAGAAACGTTCATTTTTCATTTCTTTTTAAAGATTTCCACTTCCATCCTTCAAAGTTCTGTTCTGCCTCAAAACTTATTTTTACTTTTTGACAAACTATATTTGATTACGTTACTCATCATGCACTCTTATGATAATAATTCTATCCTAAATTACATAGTTCATTTTGAATATATATATATATATATATATATATATATATATATATATATATATATATATATATATATATATATATATATATATATATATATATATATATATATATATATATATATATATATATATATATATATATATATATATATATATATATATATATATATATATATATATATATATATATATATATATATATATATATATATATATATATATATATATATATATATATATATATATATATATATATTTTATTTTATACACAACCTTTCCTACAACTGTGGGGTGGTGTCTACCATAAGCCACAATCATTCCAAATACTAATAAATTTGCCACTCTTTTCCACTCAATTCTATCCTCATACCCTCCTCCCAGCTCAACCCTCTGTTCCTCAATAACTTCTTGATCACGCTCATTCAACCTCCTTTCTGTCTCTCCCTACCTCTCGTACCCATCATTTCCGAAACGAACACCTTTTTGCCAAACTCTCCCCAATCATCCTACAAACATTTCCAAACCACCTCAGCATGCTCTGTTCAGCTCTCCCAACCAAACTCCTTCTCCAACTATACATCTCCCTTATTCTAGCATTCCTAACTCTCTCCCTTCTGCTTATACCACACACTTCTCTCAAACCCTTCATTTCGAAAACCTCAACCATTTTACTTTTCTTTGTATTCAACTCTCAAACTTCGCTACCATACATAACTACCAGTATACAGCAACCTTCGAGCATTTTCAACTTCATCTTTCTGGACAGCCTAAATCTGTTCCAAATACTCCACAAACCCCCTATAACTTTCTCCCCTTCTCTTATTCTATGACCTACTTCATCGTTCACACTGCCATCTCCTCCCAAAAAAATTCCCCCCCAGGTATTTAAATGAGTTAACCCACTCCAATCTCTCCCTTCCCTACTTTAATCTGCAATTCGCCACCCCCACCTATACTCCTTCCCTCCCCTCCCCATTTTTCATCCATAATATTTTACTTTTGCCCAAATTCACTCATAAGCCCAACTCGAAACAACCTTTTTCAAATTCCCCCAACAAAACCTTCAAATCCTCTTGTGACTCCGTCTG
>SEYY01019146.1:7500-12500 GCA_009176605.1 Armadillidium nasatum | reverse complement strand
CGTAAAATCATCTAATAAAACATTATTATTATGAACATTAAAATTATTTACATTTTTAATTAAAAAGGATTCTATAAACTGTCTTTTATTTACGTTATCTTCTTTTATTAGCAATTTCATCTCTTCCAGTCCAATTCTATGATTATTAGATATCCGATGCCTATGTAAAGCAGAATTTTCATCTCCAACTTGAAGCGAATATTTATGTTGGTATTTTCTTCTTTTAAAATCCACCGTCTCACCAATGTAAACACTATCGCAATCTTTCCAAGGGACCTGATAAGCACCTGCATTATGGTCGTCCTTTGTTATCGAGATTTTTTGTCTATGAAAAAACTTTTTAATATTCGTTGGGACACTCGACACAAGCAAAAACTCTCTTGGTAAAAATTTCTTAATGTTGGTAGTGTCAGTGGGTACGTTCACTATAAACTTATCAGCCATGTCAAACTTAAGACGATTTTCCGCTTCACAATCTCTCTCGATATTTTCATTTATATTTTCAATCTCATTTGAATTGTCATCAATAGGTGTGTCATAAATGGTAAAATTCGAAATTCCACTAGAGACCAAATCTAGTCCATCTTGCTTTTTAACATTTCGCAATCTCCTTTTTGTGGATTTTAAAGCTTTATCTATGAATTGAGAAGGATATCCAAGAGTTTTAAAAATCTTTCTAATGTGTGCAATCTCCTCATCCAAATATTCCGGACTACAAAGTCTAAAAGCTCTTAAAAAGAAACCTTTTAAAATGCCAAATTTTACGTGGGACTCATGACAAGAGAGCCAATGCACATAACTATCAATGTGTGTATCCTTTCTAAAAAATCTTTAAAAGCAAATTCTTCTCGACTATCACAAATAAAAAATTTTCGAATCAAAAGTACATCTAAAAATGGCAGACAACTATTTTGCTCTAATTCAAGTGTAAATTTAATTTGAGGAACACAAACATTCAACTTCGAAAGAATGGTAGAAGGCTCAACTTGATCATGTAGTACGACAAATACGTCATCAACATATCTTAACCAAAAATGATCAAAATTTAAAATATTTCTAAGAAATTTAATTTCAAAAATCTCCATAAAAATATTCGATAAAACCGGGGAAAGAGGAGATCCCATACTCAAACCAGCACCTTGCAAATAAAACTCATCGTTAAAAGCAAAATAAGATTGTGAAAGGCACAAGTTCATCAATTGTAAAAACACCTCAATCTTCAGTGCCTAGTATATATATATATATATATATATATATATATATATATATATATATATATATATATATATATATATATATATATATATATATATATATATATATATATATATATATATATATATATATATATATATATATATATATATATATATATATATATATATATATATATATATACAGGCACTGAAGATTTCACATTATGATACAGTAAAATAGCTTTAAATATCATTTTAATGAAACATTAGAAAATTTCAAATCTTTGAGATCATAGTTATTGTTTTCTCTTACGTATAAAATACTGAAAATTTTAAATAACGCTGTTAAATATAGAAAGTCTGAAATTTAGTAACTCTGTATTCTCTTTGTTAATTCCTAATCTCTCACAAAGTAATTTTAATCTCTGTCCATCTGATATTGAAAGTATCTGATGACAGAAAGGCATCGGCCCGTGAGCGGTGGTAAACTGTAAAAAAAAAAAATAATTATACTTCACGAACTTATTTTCATATCATTATCTGACTTATCAGAGTAATAAGTAAATAAGTAAAATGTTTTCTTGAAATGGGATTTTATACTAATCAATTACCATCAGGGTATTTAAGAACAAGTTCACTAAGAAATATATACCACTTTAACTACATTATTAATTTAAATTAATATTAAATCACATTATAATAGATGTATGGTATGTTAAAACCTATAATAAAGTTAAAAACTTGGTTGGACCTTATTATTTATTCCTCCCCTTCCAATTTTCATAAAATTTAAAGAAAATGCTGGAAAATGTGTTTATAAGAAGGAAAATTATAATAAAAATGTCAAAAATTTCTATAAAAAGAAATTATAGAGAAGTAGAATGCTAATTTTTAAAGGTTGAAAAATAAGTGTTAACTATTTTGACGTCGATTTTCTCACATAAAATTAACATATACTTGATTAATGTAAGGGTAAAGACTAGAAGATAATAGGAAATATGTAAGGGATAACAAACATTTGTTTTTGCTATTATTTTTGAATGAGTATAACTCATTTCACTAAAAAATCTAACAGTGTTTATATTCTTATAGTAATTTATTTTTGTATCACGTTTTTTCAAACAAGTTTTTAATGTAAGAGTTTTGAATTCCTTCAGAATATCAGTTATTCTACTCTGGCTTATTTTAAGCATTGTAGTCTCATAACAAAGATGATATTTTTTGGCTTACTAAATTTTGTTACAAGAATGAAATCAATGAAGATTTCGTATTATGAGATTAAGTACTCTAAAAACTATATTCTTTTTCTAGCCACAAAAAAAATTTTTGTATTAATTTTCTCATAATATCATTATGTCAATAAGTACTTCTCTTATGAGATTTCTAATAAAATATCTCCACAAAATACTTTGTCTTTCTTTCTTTCTCTAAACTCTGCCCATAAACTTAATCAATGAATTAATTCAATCAAGTGCTTTTCAAGTGTAGCTTGAAATACAGCTTCAATATTTATTTTTCCTATTTTTGTTGAAAATCACGCTTTTAATTAAAGTAATAAATGATCAAATAAAATAACGGAAACTAAAGTAGTTTTCAGGTCGGGTAATAAAACTTCTAAACTTAAGAAACTTCTTCAGATATATATATATATATATATATATATATATATATATATATATATATATATATATATATATATATATATATATATATATATATATATATATATATATATATATATATATATATATATATATATATATATATATATATATATATATATATATATATATATATATATATATATATATATATATATATATATATATATATATATATATATATATATATATATATATATATATATATATATATATATGATGAATCGGATGTCAAATTTTTAATATCCGCGCTTGAGAGTGAGGCAACATGACCCGGGCTCGGCCCCCCCCTTTCCTCTCTCAAACTAAACAGATAGGTAAATAATTAAAGTCTGCTAACCCTCTCGCAGATCAAATACATTAAACATTGGAGTTTAAAGTTTGCTCAAGCTCAAACGCGGTCGGGAGAAGTCCTTAGAGGTTGTACTTGTGAATTATTATTCATAAGCTTCCTCTTTGGATTACTCTTTTGAATCGCCAGTAGCGTACCGGTAAAGCCCTGTTCTTTTGTGTTGTAGGACCCGGGTTCGATTCCCCTATAGGAAACTTTAAACTTCGATGTTTAATGCATTTGATTTGCGAGAGAATTAGCAGACTTTGATTATTGACCTCTCTCTCTCTCTCTCTCTCTCTCTCTCTCTCTCTCTCTCTCTCTCTCTCTCTCTCTCTCTCTCTCTCTCTCTCTCTCTCTATATATATATATATATATATATATATATATATATATATATATATATATATATATATATATATATATATATATATATATATATATAATATATATATGAGTGTGAGCACTAGCTTGAAATTTTCTGTTTTAAAATATTTCCTTTTAGTTGTTTTAAAATCTTATATTCAGATCTTGGAAAGCTAAACCCTCCTCTGCCTCATGAATATTCTTTAATTTTAGCAAAAGCCGAATTAAAATATCATTTAACGTATAATTTAAGTTTTTGCATTTAATATATTCAAGAGTCTTAAGATGATAACGAGTACAATTTACAAAAATTAAAATATACATAATCAGGATCTCTTTGCATACGAACTCAAGCATATACCTTTTTTATATATAATATATATATATATATATATATATATATATATATATATATATATATATATATATATATATATATATATATATATATATATATATATATATATATATATATATATATATTCTTCAGCTCCAATGTAGGCATTATCTGCCTGTCAGCCGGTTCAGCCTCGCACTCCAGTTTATCCTATCCGCAAAAGCGTTGCTCCTCCTCAGATCATCCAAGTTAGATAAGTTATGTTCCTCAAGCACCACCTTCACCTCATCTTTCTGCCTCTTCCTGGGTTTTCTTCTCGGTCTCCACTCCCAACACCACTTCGCCACCCTTTGGTCATCCATTTTTTCTAGGTAACCCAGCCACCTTAGTTGAGCCTTCTCCTATCTTATTTATGATAGGGCATACCCCCATCCTTTCTCTAATTTGCTTATTTCTCGCCCTATCTCTTCTATTCTTTCCCAGCATTGTTATGAGAGTTCTCATTTCAGCAGCCTGAATCCTGCTTCTTGACTTCGTGGCTGTCGTCCAACATTCTGCTCCATACATCAATATCGGTCTTAAAAATGATTTTCTTTTCCTGTAAAGGCATGTTCACATTCTTTAGTAATGGATAAACTACTCCTACACATCTACCAGATTTTCTATTTCTCTCCGTGATGCCGCTATACACAGTTCCTCCTCTCTTGAATGCACTTCCAAGATATTTAATAGATTCAACCTCTTCTATCCTCCTTCAATCGATCTGAATGTTTAGTTCTTACCCATCTCTCTCTCTCTCTCTCTCTCTCTCTCTCTCTCAACCTCAGGATGACGGATTATCCTTATTCATCCTCTGACCATCTACTTCACAACACTTATTTCATTTATTTATCCCTGTCTTTACATCTCCTCTATCAAAAATTCCTGACCTCAATATCGTCAGCATATGCAAAAATACCATGATCTGCTTCTCCTTCTCCTCAAATATCTGATTAATCTTGTTTATGTAAGCAACGAATAAAGAGAGTGACAACACACTGCCTTTTTTCCCCCTTGCTTTCAACTTCAAACCATCTTTCATTTTCGTGTCCAGTAAGTACTGTGCATGA
>SEYY01019145.1:52500-60000 GCA_009176605.1 Armadillidium nasatum | reverse complement strand
AGTAAAACCCTTCAGGATGAGGGTCAAAACGATACAATATGATCCCATAGTAACCCTTTTCAGGGTGTGACAGTACCCCTTCTTCAGGTGTATAAAAAATACGATGATTATCCCCTAATATTTAGCGTGATCTTCAAAGAATATCATTTTGCCCCTAATACCCTTCAGGGTGATGGTAAAAAGATATAAAAGTATCCGTGTAACACCCTTCAGTATGAGGGTCAAAGGGTATAATAATATTCCTAGTAACACTTTTCAGGGTGAGATAACATCCCTTCTCTAAATTTACAGTATGCAATATATACCCCCTTGTATCCCCGTACAGGGTGTATGGTTCCCCGTACAGGGTGCGTTGGGAGGGGAAATTATAAGATAATATCCCCTCTTAATCCCCATCACAGTGAAGCCGTAAGGATAATACAGTATCCCAAAGGAACCCCTTTTTAGAGAAGGGTGAAATAAACCCTTTCTAACTCTCAACACATACATATACTATATATATATATATATATATATATATATATATATATATATATATATATATATATATATATATATATATATATATATATATATATATATATATATATATATATATATATATATATATATATATATATATATATAATAATATATAACTGTCTGCGAGTGAAGATTCGACCTTTGACCTCGTTGACCTTTGCTTGAGTTGCGGTCGGGGAAGTCCTTTGGGATTGACGTCATGACTGTAGATCATGAGCAGTTCCAATGCGATTTCCTTTTGAACCGCCATAACCTAATGGTCAACGCCCAAGACTTACCATCTTAAAGGTTGCTGGTTCGAGTCCAATAGCAGACATTAATTTTCTGTATGAAAATAGTCTGTGTCTATATAGAGTTATAGCTATATATATATATATATATATATATATATATATATATATATATATATTATATATATATATATATATATATATATATATATATATATATATATATATATATATATATATATATATATATATATATATATATATATATATATATATATATATATATATATATATATATATAATATATATATATATATATATATATATATATATATATATATATATATATATATATATATATATATATATATATATATATATATATATATATATATATATATATATATATATATATATATATATATATATATATATATATATAATCACGTGATGAAGGGCTTCTAAATTCAATGACTGAGTTAATGAAAGACTTCATTAATAAATGAATTAAAATGAATAATTTCTTTTATTAATGAATAAATTTCATAATTTTCAATTATTCAATTATTTCATTATTCCATTATTATTATTATTATTATTATTATTATTATTATTATTATTATTATTATTATTATAACTACTACTATTACTATTATTATAAATGTTATTGCCAATATTATTGCTATTTTTATTATTATTTTTATTATTATTATTATTACTACTACTATTTTATTATTACTACTCTTGTTATTAATATTATTAGTATTTTTATTATTATTATTATTATTATTATTATTATTATTATTACTATACTTGTTATTATTTTAACCATTAGTATTTTATGACTTTATTCTTATTATTATTAAATCAGAAAATCTACAGCATCCAAGAATCTTAATTCCATTTCTGCAAACATTAATACGATTATTATTATTACATATACAATCGTTACTAGCATTGTTTTATTATTATTGTTATTATTATTATTGAAAATTTTATTATAAATATTATATTACAACTTATTTTTATTATTACTATTATTATCACTGTTGTATTATTGTTATTATATTAGCTACCATTATTATTATTATTATTATTATTATTATTATTGTTATTGTTTTTGAAGTAAATACAATCATTGTTATTATTATTACTAGAGTTATTATAGTAAACATCATAAGTAACGTCTCTATTATTGTTACTTGTATGATCAATATTTCTAAACTTTTGTTACTCTAGAAGTAACCTATCATAACTTGTAATTATTAAATAACGTAAAATTATATAAATATTTATATGTATTAAACATTGGGGCTCAAAGGAAACCGCAGTGTTTTCCCCTAGCAGTCCCTTTTCATAGAACTGGACAATCACGATATTATTATTAAGATTATTATACATAATTTAGTAGAATAGGGCCTACTTTTAAGCTTTAAACCTGTAAATGTACCATTTCCTGAATCAAATTTTGTGAATTGAATTATTATAATTATTATTATTATTATTATTAGTAGTAGTAGTAGTAGTAATAGTAGTAGTAGTATTTGCTACCCAATCATAACAATTATCATATTTATTATTATTCATAATAGTTGAAGTGTTTTCTACCCTATAGCTATTATTATTATTACTATTATTAGTTATTAATAGTTACCAGTATAAGTAGTATAATTATCATTTTAATTATTATTATTACAATAATAGTTGTAGTTGCAGTATTAGTAATAGTAAATATAATTCAGTTGTTTATTATTATTATTATTATTATTATTATTATTATTATTATTATTATTATTATTATTACTATTAATATTATTGTTACAATTATTGCTAATAATATTATTAATGTTTTCGTTAATACTTGTAGTTTTGTTACTTTATTAGTATCATATTATTTTTTATTTTTTTAAATTAATTAAAATGTTATATTTTATATATATATATATATATATATATATATATATATATATATATATATATATATATATATATATATAATATAATATATTATATATATATATATATAATATATAAAACAATGTGGCTCAAAGGAAACCAACATGTTTTACCATAACAATTTCTTTTTAGAGAAAAAAATAGCTGCAATAATAATATTATTAGTGTATTTAGTAGCGTAGGACCTACTATAATCTAACCTAATTTAATATCTAACCTAGCCTAACCTAACTGAGACTAACCTAACCTAACTTAGACTAACCTAACCTAACCTAGCCTAACCTAACCTAACTCAGACTAACCTAACGTAGCCTAACCTAACTTAGGCTAACCTACTGTATAATTGCAAACCTGTAAATGAAAAACCTCTTAATAAATCTTGAAAAATTAAAATTTTTATTATTATTTTTATATTGTAGTGGTAATAGAAAAAGAATTTTCTACCATATCTATTTATATCAATTATTTTTCCAACTATCTTTTTCTTTCTCTATCTACCAATTATTTATCTACTGTAACTTGTACATTACCTACTTTCTCTCCTCTTTTTATTTTATTATCTATTTTGTTTAATTAATCTAAGATCAGAAAAGTATTCGAATGTAGATAAATTGAAGAAAATGGATAAAAGAAAAAAATGTAGATAATATTCAAATTATAAAAGGTAAATAATTGGTAGATAGACACCATTAATATTTTTCTACTAATGTCCATTACATTTTTTTCTATTATTATTATAAATAGAGAAGACAGAACGATTTACAGTAGATAAAAATCTATTATCTACCATCGAACTATCTACTTTATTGTTCTCCTTATAACAAATCCCTTTATCTTTAATCTTCTAAACTTTAATCTACTCCTTTTCAAGTTTTACTCTCTCTCTCTCTCTCTCTCTCTCTCTCTCTCTCTCTCTCTCTCTCTCTCTCTCTCTCTCTCTCTCTCTCTCTCTCTCTCTCTCTCTCTCTCTCTCTCTCTCTCTCTCTCTCTCTCTCTCTCTCTCTCTCTCTCTCTCTCTCTCTCTCTCTCTCTCTCTCTCTCTCTCTCTCTCTCTCTCTCTCTCTCTAAGCTCTCGATCGTATCAATCGCAGAAAATTAATTAATTTGATGATATAGAGTTCTGAAACCCTACAGTTTATTAACCTGAAAATTCGATCACAAAGATAAGAATAAAGGTACACCTACACTTACACTTACACTTACACGTACACTTAACAATATGGTATAACAATATGGGAAAATTTTGAGGTTATTTTTGTGTTTTTTATCTTGCCGTTAATTAAAGGCGTACATAGCCTCAGGGTATAACCACGAACGTCGCTGAGAATAAGTATACTTAAATACATTTATACTTAGAAGCAAGTTTTAACCCTTTACCACTAAATACACCTATACTTAGCAGCAAGGAATAACCATATGCTATTAATATTATTGAATCTTTCTGTTAAATATAGGTGTACTTAGGATCAGGGTATAACCATATACCTATAATTACACCTATACTTAGCGGCACGGTATAACCATATGCAACGAATAAGTGTAGTTAGCGGTATGATATAACGATATGCTTGAATTTTAAGGATACTAATACCTAACCTAACTTAATATCTAACCTAACCTAACCTAGCCTAACATCTAACCTAACCTAACTTAAACTAACCTAACCTTGCTACTAAGTACAGATGTACTTAGTTTCAAAGTATAATTATGTGTGCCAAAGTACTGGTACTTAACCTCAAAACATAACCATATGAAGTTAAAAATACCTATATACATTGGGTAAAGTATTACCATATGCTAGAATTAAAGGATATAGTATACAGCTATACCTTAAAGCTAAGAATAGGTGTAGGTATACATAACGGTAAGGTATAACTGTGCCGCTTTTTTTTTTTTTTTTTTTTTTTTTTTTTTCTTTACAGTTCATCGCCACTCAATGGCGGATCCCTTTTCAAGGAGGGGGCGAGGCATGTACAAATAGAGAAGAGGAAAAAACACCACTCATACCCGAATCTAACGCACATCCTTCAGGTGGGTACAGACGGAAGCTTTGAAGAGAGGAAGATTAAATACAGGAGGAAAAATAGATGATGGTAGAGAGTTCCACAGAACAGAGGTGGCTGGATAGGAGGCACCACAACGGGCAACCCTGGGGTATAAATAAATAAACATTTGATAGACTTTTGAAGATACTAATATAAACACTAGACTAAAAATATAACAAGAGAAGTACACCTACACTTGATAACAAAGTATACTTATGAATGCAGACTTTGAGTGTACTACATAAAAAAAAGAATGAAAATACACTTATAATTAATGGCATGGTTGAGTGCACCTATGCATAGCGACAGGGTATCGTGTACTGGAATTTTAAAGGTACTGTTGTAAACATGTGGCTGGGAACACCTATCAGTAGAGTTTAGGTGGCTGCTCAGTTACCTGAAATTTAGATAATTATTAAAGGAAAATAAAAATAATAATAATAATAATAATAATAATAATAATAATAATAATAATAATAATAATAATAATAATAATAATAAATAATAATAATAAAATAATAATAATAATAATAATAATAATAATAATAATAATAATAATAATAATAATAATAATAATAATAATAATAATAATAATAATAATAATAATAATAAATATATTATTATTATATTATTATTTATTATTATTATTATTATTATTATTATTATTATTATTATTATTATTATTATTATTATTATTATCATTATTATCCCCGCAATTTACCACAAATATTTTATGATTTGAATTTATGATTATTATTATTTGATTTGACTATTTTAATATTCTATTTTTATCATTCATTTCCCCTTTATTTATCTATCTTTCTCTCTCCCTCTAATTATCATTACTTCCCCTCCTTTTCTCCTCTTCAATCATTTTATTATGCTTGTCTCTCTCTCTCTCTCTCTTTCTCTCTCTCTGTCTATACCTTTCTCCCTCTCTCTCTCTGTCTCTCTTCTTAATTATCAATATTTCCCCTTTTTTCCCTCTTCCTAAGATTTTAAGTTTTCCCCCTTCAATCATTTTATTAAACTTGTCTGTCTGTCTGTCTGTCTCTCTCTCTTTCTTTCTTTCTGTGCCTGTTTCTCTCTTTCTAATTATCAATACTTCCCCTTTTTTCCTCTTTATAAGATTTTAAGTTTTCCCCTCTTCAATTATTTTATTACACTTGTCTGTCTGTCTGTCTGTCTCTCTCTCTCTCTCTTTCTCCCTCTCTGTCTCACTCTCTCTCTTTTTCTCCCTCTCTCTCTCTTTTTCTGTCTGTCTGTCTGTCTGTCTGTCTCTCTCTCTCTCTGTCTGTTTCTCTCTCTTTTTGTCTCTCTCTCTCTCTCTCTCTGTTTCTCTCTGTTTGTTTCTCTCTCAACATTCGTACACTCCATTTAAGACCGAAGCTCCTCCTTCTCTTAGCCTTTGATGTTGTTATTCAAAATTAATAACCTGGAATATTTATTTCAATTAAAAAACATTTTTCGGAAAATAAATTTTAAAAAAATTGGGAATTATAAAGCGTAAAAATACCACTACTTTTTTTTTATTTTTGTGCTTCACTCAAATAAATTAATATATACATATACATAACGGAGGGAATTTTTTAATTTTTATTATAAAGGAAAGGGAAAAAAACACCACTTTTTTTTCAGTTTCTGAGCTTCACTCATGGCAATTTAATAAATATGTCAAATAAAAAAAAAAATTTTTAATTAATTATTTTATGCAAAAAAAAGATTTTAAAACGAATTAATTTAAATACATAAAATACTTTTAAATTAATTTATAAAGAAATGTTTGAAATAAAATTATTATTATTATTATTATTATTATTATTATTATTATTATTATTATTATTACATCTACATCTACTCTCTGAAGGGTTTTCACCCTGTCAGTGGACAATTAATATTATATATATATATATTATATATATATATATATATATATATATATATATATATATATATATATATATATATATATATATATATATATATATATATATATATATCTCCCCTGGTGGTACAGGGCCAGAGGCCTGCCAATTTCCACTAGAGTTGAGGTAATATCAGATTTCAGTTAAAGGCCGACATGTCACGATACACGTCTTTTGAAGTTGTGAAAGTAAAAGGAAGTTAGAAAAATAAATGAAGGAAGTGTGTTCTAGACTTTACCAGTAGAGTATATGTAAGATTGATCATAGCTGTTAAGTCTAAGGTCGGAGAGTTGTCCAGGGAAACTATGAGACTGAGTAGAAAGAAATGTCATATGAGCCCTTCTCAATGGAGGAGGTATGCGACGGGAGAGTTCTGAAGAGCAATGTCCGTTGTAATCGCGATAGTATAGAGAGTGACAAAATAATTCGACAAGTAGAAAGAGACTGCAGAGAGTTAGTGGGAACGAAGGAATTGATAAGACGAAAAGCCCTAGACTCCACCTTTTCAAGGAGAGCTGTATGAATGAAACTACCCCAGATATGTGAAGCATACTCCATACAGGGGCGAACAACACCCCTATACAGAGCAAGCAACTGGGGTGGTGTGAAGTAATTCTGAAGGCGCCTCAGAACACCCAACCTCTTAGAGGCTTGTTTAAAAGAGAAGTAATGTGATCTTTCCAAGAAAGATCACGAGAAAAAGAAACACCAAGAATTTTAAGGAGATGGGGAAGGTTTGAGTTGTGTGTTTTCGAAGAAGATATCAGCTATGTGAAAGGTTGGTCGAGTATAGAGAGATGGAGAAATTGAGTTTTAGAGGCA
>SEYY01019145.1:45000-47500 GCA_009176605.1 Armadillidium nasatum | reverse complement strand
ATTATTATTATTGAATTAATTATTATTATATTATTAAATAAAAATAAAAAAATAAAATAATAATAATAATAATAATAATAATAATATAATATAATTTTTTTTTTTAATATATTTTTAAAAAAACCAAAAAAAAAAAATTTAATTGAAATTCTATTATAAAATAAAAAAATTTAATTCTTTAAATAAATTTAATTAAAAAATATTAAAAAAAATTTATATTAAAATTATATATAATTTATAATAATATATATATATATATTAATATTATATAATATATATATATATATTATTATTATATATTATTATATATTATATTAATATTATATATATAATAAAATTAATTAAAATAATTTATTTTTACATATTATAATATTAATATTAAAAATATAATATATATATATATATATATATATATATATATATATATATATATATATATATATATATATATATATATATATATATATATATATATATATATATTATATATATATATAATATTGATTGTCGATAGCAACATAAAAGTTTGATTTTCACACCAAAATCCTCATTTGTTGTCGTTCAAAGACGTAATATATTAGCTCTTGATATGTATTATTAAAAGTTTCCCCCAAAGATCCCAAAAATATTGCACAATTCAAGAAAAACCAAAAAAAAAAAATATATAATAATAATAAAAATAATAATAATAATAATAATAATAATAATAATAATAATAATAATAATAATAATAATAATAATGATAATAATAATAATAATAATAATAATAATAATAATAATAATTGTAATAATGAGGAAAAGGTCTACCAAAAAGATAGAGAAAAGTCGAAGTCTGTAAAAAAGATGTTAAATATGTGAAAAGGATATACCAATGTTAAAAACTATAAAGAGAAAGATGTTAAAACTGTAAAAATGAAAAGGATATAGCAAGGTAAAAAAAAATATTGAAAAAGATGTTAAATATGTGAAAATGATATACAATATCAAAAATTATATATATATATAAAAAAAAAATATGAAATATATTAAACATTTGAAAAGGATATATCAGTGTCAAAAGCTATAAAAAACAAAGAGGTTAAATATCTCTACCAAAAAGATGGAGGAAAGTCTAAGTCTGTAAAGAAAAAAATATGTTAAATAAGTAATAGGATATACAAATGTCAAAACTATAAAAAGAAAGATGTTAAATATGTGAAAAAGAATTACCAATATCAAAAACTATAAAAAGAAAATGTGTTAAATATATGAAAATATATATAAATATGTAAAAAGGATATACAAATGTTAAAACTAAAAAAAAAAAAAAGTTTAGAAAAAAAAAAAAATATAAATATATATATATATATATATATATATATATATTATATATATATATATATATATATATATATATATATATATATATATATATATATATATATATATATATATATATATAAAAAAATATAAAAAAATATAAATAAAATAAAAATAATAAAAAAAAAAAAAAAAAAAATTTTTTTTTAAATTTTTTAAAAGTGAAAAAAACCTTATTAAAATATATAAAAAAAATAATGAAAATATTTTTCTTAAAAATTAAAAAAAATTTTAAAAAAAAAAAAAAAAAAAAAAAAAAAAAATGTTTTAAAAATTATGTAAAAAAAAAAAAAAAAAAAAAAAAAAAACAAGGGTATATCAATATTAATATATTGTACGTTAAAAGAATATTAGGATCATATACAAATATCAAAATATTTAAATCTGATGTAAAAAGGATATACTATCATCAATATATATAAAAAAGATATACAAAGGATATACCGACATATATATATATATATATATAATATATATATATATATATATATATATATATATTATATATTATATATATATATATATATATATATATATATATATATATATATATATATTATATTGGTATATTTTAATAATGTAAAGTGTTAAAAAAAATATTGAAATTAAAAATAAAACTAAATAGTATAAATGGTAATTTTTGGAATTGGAAATTATAACTATTCATTTTCCTGTTGAAAATAGTGAGGTGCGGTGCGGCGTGTTGCGGTGAGGTGCGGTGCAGTGCGGTGCGGCATACAATATAAGAGTGCTTGGTATGATATTTAAAAAAAAAAAAGTTTCGGTGTGGTACAATCCACCGTTTTTTTTTTTATAGTGGTGCGGTGTTGTGCTGTGTGGCGAGGGACAATGCGGTGCTGTGCGGTGCGGTGCTGTGCGGTGCTGTGCGGTGCGGTGTTGTGCGGTGCTGTGCGGTGCGGTGCTGTGTGGTGCGGTACAGTGAGAATAATATGGTACTTGTCCAACCCTTGGGACATTCAAGTCAATATGTTAATAGTTCCATAAAAAAAAATAAAAATTATTTTATATAAAAAAAAAAAAAAAAAAAAAATTTATTTAAATAATTTAAAGAAAAATGTAAGCTAAATTACAAATATATAAAATTAAATCAATTTAAAAAATTATTTTTAATATAAATTAA
>SEYY01019145.1:27500-35000 GCA_009176605.1 Armadillidium nasatum | reverse complement strand
GTATCCCTCAAACATTTTCTTCACTTCTTTTGTCAACCTTACTCTCTTCCAAATATCCCTCAAGCCTCCCAACACCTTCTCCCCTTCTCTTATTCTATACCCTACTTCATTTCCTTCACAACCATCTCCCCCCTCAAAATTCACACCCAGATATTTAAAAGAATTAACCTATTCCAATTTCTCTCTCCCCACCTTAATTAGCAGTTCATCTTCCCCACCTACAACCCTCTCTTCACTCTCTCCATTTTTCATCCATAGCACTTTACTCCTTCCTGCGTTCACTCGTAAGCCTAACTCATCACAATATTGTGCAAACTCACCCACCAACACTTTCAAACCCCCTTGTGACTCAGACAAAAGTACAACATCATCCGCATATAATAACACATTCACATTCCATATATCTTGTTGATCCCTCATTCTCACCCCTTTACCCTCTCTTTCCATCAACCTCACCACTTTATCTATAAATAAATTAAATAAACCCGGAGACATAACACAACCCTGTCTCAATCCATTATTCACCTATATATATATATATATATATATATATATATATATATATATATATATATATATATATATATATATATATATATATATATATATATATATATATATATATATATGTGTGTGTGTGTGTGTGTGTGTGTGTGTGTGTGTGTGTGTGTGTGTGTGTGTGTGTGTGTGTGTGTGTGTACCCAAACATAAGGTATATAATTTTAATTAATATTTGATAAATATTGCTTTGTTTGTGCGCAGTATTATGGAGCCAGAACCGCAGTCGGATTCGGTGTCGGAGCTAGAGCTGGAGCTAGAGTCGGAACCGGAGTTGGAATCGGAACTGAAACCGGAATCGGAACCAGAGTTGGAATCGGAACTGAAACCGGAATCGGAACCAGAGTTGGAATCGGAACTGAAACCGGAGTTGGAATCGGAATTGAAACTGGAATCGGAACCGGAGTTGGAATCAGAACTGAAACCGGAATCGGAACCGGAGTTGGAATCGGAACTGAAACCGGAATAGGAACCGGAGTTATAATCGGAACTGAAACCGGAATCGGAACCAGAGTTGGAATCGGAACTGAAACCGGAGTTGGAATCGGAATTGAAACTGGAATCGGAACCGGAGTTGGAATCAGAACTGAAACCGGAATCGGAATTGAAACCGGAATCGGAACTAAAACCAGAATCGGAACCGGAGTTGAAATCGGAACTAAAAACCGGAATCGGATTCAGATCTTCATGAAAATAGAGCATAAACTGGAGCAAAAAAGGAATTTTTAACTATAAAATATTTATGATCTTTTATTTAATATTTTTATTTAATATTTTATTTAATTTTTTTTTAATGTTTTTAAATGTAATTTTAAAATAATAAATGAATCTGAAATCAAATTTATTTAATATGTAAAAAATAAATCCGGAGCTAGGCCGGATAATTTTAAAATACTGAATCCGAAGTCAGTCACAATTTGAAAATGATGCTTCCGGAGTATGGCCGGATAACTTTAAATAATGAATTCGAAGCCGGTTACATAATTTGAAAAATTTACATCCGGAGCATGGCCGGATAACTTTATATATTGAATCCGGAGCCGGCCAAAGTTAAGAAAATTTTAATAAATGGGAATTATTATTATTATTATTATTATTATTATTATTATTATTATTATTATTATTATTATTATTATTGTTCATCCATTTATTTCTATTTCATTTATAACCTTTATTTTCAATATCATTATATTTAACTCCCAAATCCTTTCCCCCCCCCTTCCCCTACCACAATCGTAAGACCTCCCAATCCCCCAAATCCCCCTTCCACATTATCAATATCCCCCTATATTCAATATCATCACGAGCAATTTTCTCAATTCAAAATACCGATGATTCCGACAATTTGAAAATTTTCTTTCCTTGAAGCAACAAAAAGTATGTAAATTTTTTAAGGTATTTGGAATAATAGAAAATTATCCTACGTGAATACATTTTTTTCCCTACGTGTATCTACATTTTCCCTACGTGTATCTACATTTTTCTCCCTACGGGAATGTACATTTTTAGTTGTAATTTAAATGCAAATTTAAAAGATTATTATTAATAATAATATATATATATATATATATATATATATATATATATATATATATATATATATATATATATATATATATATATATATATATATATATATATATATATATATATATATATATATATATATATATATATATATATATACTCAAAACTTTAGCCTTTTTAACAAAGCAAATAAAGGCCATCAGCAAAAGAAAAATGTTAATCTACCAAAGGACCAAAATCTCGCTTGAAAAAAGGCTAAATTTTTAGAAAATGCCAAAAAAGTCGCTAAAAAGGAACTAAAAGTGCCAAAAAAAAGAACCAAAAAGACGCTGAAACCTATAATATAAATTAGTTAATTATCTTTAATTGCTGCAATTTAGCCTCTTGAATTTCCCCTTTTGAATTTCCCCTTTTGGGGGGGGTTACCCTCTTGGGAAGGCACCCTTTTCAGCCAAGGGTAAAATTTTGTTTTCTTTTATTAGACGTTTTGAAAGATGGGCAAATCCACCCAACCATATATATATATATATATATATATATATATATATATATATATATATATATATATATATATATATATATATATATATATATATATATATATATATATATATATATATATATATATATATATATATATATATATATATATATATATATATATATATATATATATATATATATATATATATATATATATATATATATATATATATATATATATATATATATATATATATATATAAATCGATTATTATTATCATTATTTTACTGTTAACTCATTCTCATATTTTCCTATTTATTCTATCGATTATTATATTTTAAATGACGTGATTTGGGTCATGTCGGCCCATAATTTTTTTCCTTTAATTTCGTTTGAAGGAAATTTAGTGGTTCTCATACAGGCCCCTTGTCCTTTTTTACTCCTCTCTCTCTCTCTCTCTCTCTCTATATATATATATATATATATATATATATATATATATATATATATATATATATATATATATATATATATATATATATATATATATATATATATATATATATATATATATATATATATATATATATATATATAACATAGTATTTAAAACCACTAAAATTAAAAATATAAAAAGTAAAACACTAAAAAGATATTAACATTGAAGATAAAAAAAAAAATATCAACAACGGAGGATTAAAAACAAAAAGAAAGTAACAACAGTTTCAGACTCTTTTTTTCTGCCTCCCTCTTCAGGCTAATAGTAAGAGGAATATATATATATATATATATATATATATATATATATATATATATATATATATATATATATATATATATATATATATATATATATATATATATATATATATATATATTATATATATATATATATATTATATATATTATATATATATATATATATATATATATATATATATATATATATATATATATATATATATATATATACCACAACAACCAAACATATACACACTCAACTAACACATTCATACTTGATCAACAGACCTCCAAACAACACACTAAACGAACCCCCCCTGAAATAAACCCCGACTTCAACAACCTCCCAAGACACTTACAAACCTCACTTGCAAGATTGAGATGCGGGCACCACCCAAACCTACAACATTACAAACACAAATTCAAAATAAACCAGGCAGCATCTCCCACCTGTACTAGATGCGGAATGGCCCCGGAGACCGTGAAACACTTTCTATTACGCTGTCCTTCCAACTCTCGCCCCAAAATCTTCTGGGGCATCACTTCTTTGAAGGATCTCTGGACGAGACCGACTGCGGCAGGAGGCTTCATTAGCGAAGTGTGGCCGCCTCAACATGGGGTGGTCAGGGGGTGAGAAGGTAAAAGGAGAAGGTATATATATATATATATATATATATATATATATATATTATATTATATATATATATATATATATATATATAATATTATATATATATATATATATATTATATATATATATATATATAATATATATATAGAGAGAGAGAGAGAGAGAGAGAATGGGAGACTAAAATTAGAAAGACAGGCGTAGTCTATATGTTGCATTGTTCCGATGAGAATCGCAATCGTTCAAATCTTTGCGACCTATTTCCTGTCACTTGGTATCAGTGCCTCCTATCAATTGGCATCGGTGCCATAAAAAAAAACTTTTCTTAAACTCTTCCTTTGTTAACTTCTTGGACAGAAATGTTTTTTTTTACTTTTTTTCGTTTTTTTTTATATATATTCTTTTTGTCGTTTTTTTCTGAACAGAATGAGAACAAGAGGGAGAAAAAGTTTTTTTTTTTTAGTTTTTTTTACTGTTCAATAAAATGTCCTTTAAAACTTTGATTGGGGGATGGGGGGTGAAATTGGTTGGAGTAGGGGGGAGGCATGTCTTTTTGTAATTGGGGGTAAAGAGATATATGAGTGGGGGAGGAGATATGAAGGGGAGGGGGTAATTTGATGAATTGCTCTTTTGTATTTTATTTATTTTAGAGATCTTATTTGGGGATTGGGGGGAGTGACGTTATAAATGGGGGAATTTTAGGAAGTGGGAGAAAGGGGGAGTTGTGGGGGATGAGATATTTTTTCTCTTTTCAAAATTATTTATTATTAATTTTATTCCTTCTTTATTTGTTTATTTATTTATTTATTATAAATAATTTATTTTTTATTTTTATTATATTATTATTTTTCAATTATTAATTTTTATTATTATTAGTAGTATTTCATTATTATAATTGTTACCTTAATAAATATCATTAAATTATTATATATATATATATATATATATATATATATATATATATATATATATATATATATATATATATATATATATATATATATATATATATATATATATATATATATATATATATATATTATAAATAATATAATAATAATATATATTATTAGTATTAATTATTAGTATAATTATTTCCGTTATAAATATCATTAAGATATTAAAATATTACAATTATCATTATTATTATTATTATTATTATTATTATTATTATTATTATTATTATTATTATTATTATTATTATTATTCTCCCAATTTCTATCACTTTGAATTTATCCTTTGCCTGATCAGTTTCTACCTGTCCACCTGTTAATCAAATAACCACCTGTCAAGCTTTCCATCTGTCGAGCTTTCCACCTGTCAAGCTTTCCACCTGACAAGCTTTCCACCTGACAAGCTTTCCATATGTCAAGCTTTCCACCTGTCAAACTTTCCACCTGACAGGCTTTCCACCTGTCAAACTTTCCACCTGTCAGGCTTTCCACCTGACAAGCTTTCTACCTGTCAGGCTTTCCACTTGACAGCTTTCTACCTGACAAGCTTTCCACCTGTCAAGCTTTCCACCTGTCTATCTAGATCAGTGGTCCTCAACCTGGGGGATCAGGGAGTCACAAAAAATAAAACTCTTGATAAAGATAAAATAAATTGTTACTTTTTAAATTTTTTTTCCAAATGAATATTTAAAAGTGAATAAAATTATTGACCTCATAAAATAATTGTCGTGATTTTTTTTTTTAAATAAAAAAATTTGTTAATCAACTGAACGATAAATATCTCAATATACACTTTATAATTTGACACCTGCTAGGAATAACAATTATATTAATCAGCCGTATGATATATATCCCAATCTGCACTTTGGAGTTTGACATCTGCCAGGCATAAATGGTATTTAAGGAGTCAATGTTTTTTTTCGGGGGGGTGTGGGGTGAGGAAAGTCGATGTAGATAATATACATGTATGTCTTTTGTATCTCACTCTATTACATGTATTCATACATCCGAATATTTCATCCTAGTTTCTATTTATCATTTTGAAAGATGATGAAAAAAGAGCTTCACACCTTTGTTTTACATAAAATGAACTCGACACCTTATATATATATATATATATATATATATATATATATATATATATATATATATATATATATATATATATATATATATATATATATATATATATATATATATATATATATATATATATATATATATATATATATATTTAGGCTTTATTCAAGATTAATATCCTCATCTAGCCAGCAACATATTTAAAAAACTACTTAAAGTACGTAAAAAAGGATTATATTTTTAGGATCCTTGTCGAATTTCAGGTAGGAAACGTTGGGAAATAAAAAATAAATTCTTATAATAATAAAGTTTATATAAGTAAAGTTTACTTATTTTTAACTCTCGCGAGAATCGTACGTCTGGCAATGTCCGTTTTTTTCAATTTTTTCGAAATTGGGAAAAAATGGGAAATACCCCAAATCGTCGACAGGAAAAGTTGTCTACAGTATCTTCATCACTCACGGGTCTGGGGTTGCGGGGGGCAGAGCCCCCCGTAGAAAAATGTTCGGTATAACACCAAATTTAAGTTTGTTACGTCATCAGTTGTCGTACAAAACCATTTTTTTTTTAAATTTATTTTCAAACATTTTACACTTTTCCTACCTGAAATTCGACAAGGATTCTAAAAATATAATCCTTTTTTTCGTACGTTAAGTAGTTTTTAAAATATGTTGCTGGCTAGATGAGGATATTGATCTTGAATAATACCATATATATATATATATATATATATATATATATATATATATATATATATATATATATATATATATATATATATATATATATATATATATATATATATATATATATATATATATATATATATATATATATATATATATATATATATATATATATATATATATATATATATATATATATATATATATATATATATATATATATATATATATATATATATATATATATATATATATATATATATATATATATATATATATATATATATATATATATATATATATATATATATATATATATATATATATATATATATATATATATATATATATATATATATATATATATATATATATATATATATATATATATATATATATATATATATATATATATATATATATATATATATATATATATATATATATATATATATATAAAATGCGCTTCACACCAAAATTTTTTGTTTTTCTGCTTTTTTTTTCTCATATTCTTTTTATAACAATTTCCACAGCAACGTCTGCTGAAATGAAGTCCATTTTTTACGTAAAGTATATCTAAACCTCACATAAAATGTAATACAAACGAACACCCAAACTATCTCATATATATATATATATATATATATATATATATATATATATATATATATATATATATATATATATATATATATATATATATATATATATATATATATATATATATATATATATATATATATATATATATATATATATATATATATATATATATATATATATATATAATATATATATAGGTATGAACCGACCGGGGCCCCGGCCCCGGCCAAACCCGGCCAT